>VZRH01004770.1:419311-441144 GCA_013397555.1 Urocynchramus pylzowi | reverse complement strand
TTTTTTTTTTTTTTGCTCTGTGATGAGACACTGGAATAGAGAAGGGGAGAGTTTTACAAGGGGTTTTTTTGTTCACTTTTTACCTTCAGATTTGGGGCACTTGCCTTGCACGGGGTGTCTGAGCTGGAGGATCTGCTGTAAATCAGGGGATTCCAGTAAAAGAGGGTGCACACCCAACATTTGTCAGGGAAAAGTCACCAGGGAGACAAATGAGGTGTGGAAAAGGATAATGTTTGGAGTGAACTCCCTGACATCATTTTCCTTGCCAGGAATTTGAAACACCATGGAGTCAGAAAGGATTTGTGGTGGACATTTCTCCAAGCAAGGAATTTGACAGATATTCCTGCTCTGCTGAACTTGCTTTGCTGACTGCTCCCTAAGTCCTTTAAACAATGCTACTGTGATTTAAAATGTCACATAACCAAAAGCATCATAATTGCAAAAAACATTCTCATTAACAAAAAAGTCCTCCTTTCAAAATCCCCTATTCAGGCAGCTCTGTAAGCTTTTAATCCTTCAAGCAGCAGTAAATGACATCTTTGCTGAGAATGGCCAGTTTACACCAGCAGAGAGGCTGGGGAGGGGATCTGGGTTCGCTGCAGATGGAGGGGGAAGTGTTTCATGTTGGCTCTCAACTTCCAAGAGAAATTCCTCCCTGCTTCCTCAAACTCACAGCTACAAGTTGAGAGGCTCAAAAGCTCAAGACCAAGATGCTGGGATGATGATGGTGATGATGATGATTGATGATGATGATGATGATGGTGATGATGATGATGATGATGATGATGATGATGATGATAAGAGGAAGTGATCTATCACAGAATCCCAGAATATCCTGAGTTGGAAGGGACCCCCAAGGATGAGCAAAGTCCAACTCCTGATCTTTCTCTGGAGGATGTGACTTTTCATTGGTGCCAGTGCACGCAGAGGTCACATCCCTGGGCTCAGGGGGAATTACCTGAGTAGGTCAGGAGGAGACATGAAAAATAATGGGGTTTGTTTGTCTGTGAGATCCAGCTACAACCTCAACCAAAATGAACTCAAATTCAGTTAAATTCTCCCAAATCGAGCTCCACTTGGTGCCCAACTTCCAGACTGGCCTATTTGTTGTCTTCTGTTTTTCCTCCAAAATCCAGAAGGCAACACAACAGCTTTCCCAGGATCCAGGGACACTCCTGAGGCCATCACCTCAATTACATGGGACAGCCAGACCATGCTCATATTGAAATATCCCATCCATGGAGGTGTGGTGTCAGCAGAGTGGTCCAAGACTCATCCCAGAAGGGTTGGGAAGGATTCCCTACCACCAGTGTGGTGGGATGTGGGGTGCCCAAGTACTGGAAATAAGAAAAATTTAAGATAAGCAAGGAAAGTACCTCTTTTGTTGACTCTGGAAATGGCCAGAAATAGGTTCACTTTACATCAAAGCTGAAAAAGAACCCACAAGTGTGAAGGCCAAGTTGGTTGCTTTCGACTCAGAATAATTATTTAAAAGGGAAATAAACCTACAAAATCTGAAGAAGTCATGTTTGTGACTCGCTGACCTGAGACCAAGCAGTTTTGTTTGCATGTGTGTTTTAAAAGCAAAACATTCCTCCATATTCATGTTTTCAGTTTTGTTCCTTGTCCTCTTCGAAAATTGGGTCAGTTCTTTGAATTAAAATCCTGCTTTGAAACACCTGAAACATTCTTCTTGAAATTGTCCAAGCAAAAGGGGGTTTTTTATTATTATTTTCCTGGAATTCCCCTTTCATCTCCTCATTCTAAATTACTCATTAAATTCAATGTGAATTTAGACTCATTTGCAAACAGCTTGTTTTGTTAGGGTTTTTTTTAAGGGTATTTACTACTCTCTGTTTGTACACCTATGTGAGAGAGTCTAAATATCTGTGCATGGAATGTGATTCGATTTTGAGTTGTGGAGAAAGATTCAAAGGGAGGCTGAGACAGAAGGAATTGCCTGTTCAGGAGGGGGTAGAGCTTATTTCTGTGCAGCTACAAGGACACCCAAGGAGCAAGGAGAAGGCATTTCAGACATCCTGCTGCCAGTGGCTGCCAGACTTTGGCTCCCTGGAGAGATGAGGCAGAGCATCCCAAATATCAAGTGTCTGAACGTGTCCCTCTGTCACCACCAAATCCTGCCTGTCCCGAGGGAATAGTTCCTTTCCCGACTCAACCAGCCACGAATTTCCCACTCTGCTGAAAATCAAACAATCCATTAGGGCTCTGCTGAGTGGATCTGACATTCCCAGGTGTGGATTAACACCCCCTCAGGGCCACGGTGCTGTGAAAATCAGTGCAAATCAGCCCATCAAAAAGTCAGCTCATCGTTTGTGCCTCGCTGCCCATCGCTGCCCCCAGTGAGGAGGAGCCCCAGCACCTGCCAGCCCAGTGCCCAGGGCCTTCCAGAGTGGTTTTCCAAGGTCTTTGACTTGCCCTGGAAGGGATGAAGGGGAAATGATGGCATGTTGTGAGGTGTTCAGGGATAAGAGGAATGTTTTACCAAAACTGTGGGAAAAGAACAAAATCTCTCCAACGACTTTTTTAGTGTTAGAGAATTAAGGTATTACTCTGTTCTGGCCAGGATGTGCAGCAGGACTCTTTTCATCCACACATTGCCTGGGTTGTGAAGAGAAAATCATTCCATCACACGTGATCTTTACTAGATTTTTCACAACCTTTGTGCAGTCAAAATCCAGAGAAATTCATTGGTTCAATGTTCATTGGTCCCAAGTTGCACAATTTTTAGTACTTGTTTTCCTATTGGTTATTGATCCCTTTGCCTATGATGTTAATGAGGTCCTCATCCTTTCATCTCTCCTTTCCCAGGCCAGGAGTCTTGGACCATGCCAGGGGAGATATTTGGAGTTTATGTTCATTAATGGTCATTATTGTGCATATCTTATGTGCTGCTCCCAGTCTGTTGAAATGTTAAGCTCATCAGGCCTCAAGTGGTGGAACAGTACTTTGAAAAGAAACTTCAACTCCTTTCCCCCTGGGCAAAGATGAACAAAAAACCCTGATTAAAGTCAGTTTAAAATTGTAGGAGTTGTATCATTTCCAACAGTAGTTCAGGGTATTCCCACCTTGCCCTGTTATTCCTTTGGGTTGTGGATTCACGATGTCTTTGGAGATGGAAGCAGATTTAAGCTCCCTTCCTCTTGTAAGACTCCTTGTCTTGCACATCACCAACATGGAAATCAGGGTTGTTTTCCTCCATCCCTCCCTGGATAATGCTGAGCATCACTGTTGGAAATGATACAACTTCTAAAATTTTTAAACTAACGAAGAATTGTGTCATTTGGGACCAATGAACATTGAACCAAAGAATTGCTTTGGGTTTTGTATGGATAAGTATGTGGAAAAATCTAATAAAGAACCATCTGGGCAATGTGTGGATGAAATTATTTCTATTGCACATCCTGGCCAGAATAAAGTAATGCCTTAATTCTGGAACACTAAAAAAAAATGCAGTTGGAGAGCTTTTGTTTGTCCTGCAGTTTCAGTGACATCACCACAATGGTTTTTGCTCTGGATCCTCTTCCATTCTTGTTACCTCTGCCTATGCAGGGACACTGCTCCATCCAAACCTCTCCAATACAGCTCCATCCCAAAGCTCTCCTTGTGCTGCTGGAGGCTGAGACCAACCCCACCCCTCACAGAATCCCACAGGAATGCCAGGAAGCTGCAGATCCCATGCTCTGCCAGAGGAGCCACTGCTCACATAAATAAGGGATCAGTTACAGAGCTGACAGGAGTTAAAGGGTAAGAACAGCCAGAGCAGATCCAGCAGATCATTCCAGCTCAGTGTCCTTCTGGCCAGGACAGAAGTAGGTGTCAAGACATTATCTAAAAAAACCCCCATGTAAATGTGATTTTTCCCCCAGTGAGCCACAGATCATGAATGTTTTGAGTTTTTATATTTAACAGCCCTGGCTGGGTTTTTCTGTCCATAAATTTGCCCAATCCATAAATTTGCTCATTTATCTATGGGAGCACTGACATGGATCCAGGAGATGAAGGTTCTTTGATGTGCCATGTTGGAGAGCAATCCCAGGCAGGATGTTCTGGGCTCCATCCAGCATTTGAAACATCGTGTTTAGTGTCACTGCAGACACTCAGGTTACCCAGGAGGCCTGCAAGGGAGTGGCAAAGGTGACACCAGCCCCCATGGGCTGCAAATGTACTGGCCTGAAGCTGGGCAGGTGTGAAAGGCAGCTCAGGGAGGATTTTCTGCTATAGCACTCTCCTCCCCACTCTTACTTCTTCCCTTCCAGCACGTTTTTCTACCCCAAGTGTCTGCTGTTGATTTGCAGCCTGATCTTCATCCCTCCATGTACAAAAACCTGCACCAGGGACTGTCACACTGAGGGGCTTTAACCCCCCAACCCTTCCCTGGGGCCAAACTCAGGCTGGGATTTTTGGATCCCACACCAAGGGCTCCATGACAGAGGTGAGAGCTCTTTGGAGGCCACATCCTTCTGCATCAGCACAGGTCTCATCCTGCCTTTCTTTCTCCTTGCATTTGGATGATGTGGGTGTTGTTACAGCTTTTCCCAATGATGCCTCAGGTTTTAGCTTTTATATTTTTCAGATTCTCTGCTGCTTTAGTGTGTGGGTCTGAGCTTCACACTATGGGATGGTGAGCTCTGCACAGAGCAGGGAGACAAAACAATTCCTGCTCCAGCTGGGCACCAAGGACAAATGATCCAAACCTCAGCCCCAAGAGCACAACCAAGGTAGGCTGGAGAGAGAAAAACAAGCAGGATGGGAGTGCCTGGGCTAAAGCTGGAATGGGACAATGAACTCCAAGGTGCAAATGGAGCAGAACTGATCCCAGGGAGAGCCCCCGGGAGCGGCCGTGCATTTTGGGGCCATTTTGGGTCATCTTGGGTGCAGCCCTGGCTGGGCTCTGGTGCTGCCCAAGGTGGATCCCTGGAGGAGATCCTTTCCATAAATCCCTGCTTTATTCTGTAACTCTGGCCAGCCTCTGCTCTGGGTCAGCCTTTTCAAGGCATCACCAACAGCTGAACCTTTCTGCGAGGCTGGCACTGGAAATGAGCTCCTGCAGCCTGCAGAGGATGCATTCCTTTACCTCCTGCCTCTGGAAGGAATCAGGAGGGCTCAGGGAGCACCCAGGGGCACAGCTCCATCCCCTCCCCTCCCAGCTGAGCTGTCCTTGCTGAAGTCACCAGAGGCTTCCCAAGCCCATCCCAAGGCAGCTGTACCCCTGCAGAGTTAACCCCTTCCTTGGGAACACAAACCAGCTCTGCCCTGCACTCCCATCAGTGCCCTTTGAAAGCCCTGATTTGCCCCCTCAGCTTCCCAGCATCCTGCTGCTCCTTCTGGCACAGCTCAGGTTGGATTCTGTCATTTAAAAGGCTTAAAACAATGAACCAACTCAAATTCAGGCATTTTGTGATGGACACAAAGATTTATTCCTTCCCTGTCTGCCCCACACCAAAAAAAGACTTTGCCCAAATGCTGCAGGATTTTGAAATAAGTTGGGAATGTTGGTAGTGCTTTGTCTGTTCTGACAAACCTCAGTGAAGGAGTGTTTCATTTGGTTGGTTTTTGCCTTATTCCAGTCATTATTCTGGTGTAATCATGCAGCTCAGGGGATGTCTCTAAATCCAGAGTGTCTGAGGGGTGTTTAATAAGCCACACAACCCTACACAGGGGGAGGTTGCTGGGAGCTCTTTCTGCAGCTAGGAAAGCAAGGGACAGACTTTCCTCTTTTATTTTTTTTAATCATTAAGGCTCGAAAAGACCTCTAAGATCATCAAGTCCAACCATTAACCCAGCACTGCCAAGTCCACCACTAAACCATTTCTCCAAATCTACACTGATTCAGGGACAGAACAGAGTGACAGAATTCAAACTGAGTGCCAAGCTGGTCTCTAACATTCTGTCCTGATAATTCAAGGGGCTTCAATCTTTCCTGTATCCAGAGATGAAAGAGTTTGGAATCCCTGCTGGAGTCCACTCTCTCCTGTCTGCACGAAAACCAACAGTTGTTCCTTCACATTGCACCTTTAAAAAGACAAATGTTTTCCCTTCCTGCATCCCAGGCAGCAGCAGGGGTGAGAGCAAAGGCTCTGGAAGAGGGTTCAGAGTGGGATGCACAGGAGTGTTCAGCCAGCAGCTCAAGGAGATTGAAATGGAGTGAGCAAAACTGGATTCATTAGCTGGCAATTAGCTCCAAATTGATGATCATATGGTACAATTGAGCTCGGAAGGGAAAGGTGGATCTGCCAGCTGGAGACAACAGAATCTGTTGTTCCTGATCCCTGCTGGGTGGGGCAGGATTTATGGGGCAGATCAGTCCAACCTGAGAAAAATGTTGCCTCCAGTACTGTCGAGGGAGGGCTTTGGACAGGAAGGGGGGGACAGTGGTTTCCTTTTTTTCTTGAGTCCAAAGAGAATTGCAAGACCAAGCTGGACCACCCATCTTCAATCCCAGCATTTTATTAATTCCAGTCATTCAATAATCCTGGTGGTTTCCTGATCCCAGTTTCCCCAGAGCCATCCCAGCCAATCTGCTGCCTCATCCCACCAGCCCTCCAAATCCAGGTGCCTCCCAGCCCTGGTGCCACTGCCATCTGTGGTGCTGGCCAATGCAGCCTGGGCATCAGGAGTGCTTTCCTTCCCTACCACACCTCCCTCCTCTCTAATTCCCCACATCCTGGCTTTTCCTGACTCCCTCTCACCCCAGGGCAGATCCAAGTGTTTGGCTGAGCCTGGAACACGCTGGAGCATCCCGAGTGCAGAGGGAGAGGCAGCATCCTGTTGCCAGGTGCTGCATGCACCCCCTGCCTCTCCTCCCCACCTTTAAAGGACCAGAGAAGGGCTTTTATTGGGAGCCAGCTCCCGATGTGAGCAGCTCAGAGCAATTGATGGACCCTCAAAGCCATTGCCAGGCAACCTGATGCTTGAGGCCTCTTTCCCAGCCTTGCAGAGGAGGAATCTCTCCCTCCCTCCTGCTGCCAGACCTTCCCCTCTCCACTGCACTCCTCCTCCTCCTCCTGCAGCTGAAGACAAGCACCCAGAACTCTCCTGCTCTGTGCCAATGTCCTGGCCTCCCTCCCACCCTGCTGCTCCAGAGCCCAGGTCCTGCTTGTTCTCGTGCTGGGGACCAACACACCTCAGTTCCATCTTCAAACAAATCCCTGGCCAGCCAGGACATCTCTGGTGGCTGCCACAAGCCACCAGCCCAAGCAATTTTGCAGCAGTTCGTGGAGCTGAAGGTTTCCTTCCTCCTCACAGCCCTGCTCAGAGAGGGTCTGAGCCCAGAGGGTGCAAAGCTAGGCTGGAACAGGAGTCCTGTCCCTCAGCAGAGGTTGTCCCCACCACCCTGAGGAGCTGAAGGAAGACAGAGCCTGGTGACATGTGGGGCTGGGATTTACAGAGAGTGTGTGAAAGAGAGGGTGCACAGAGAGCAGATACTTCTGGGGGAAGAGGAAGGGGAGAAGTTAATCATGAATGTTTTCCTTGCAGGTTACTGATCTCCCTTGCACATGGACTCCCCTGGGCTGGAAACCTGGTAAGCATAAGCTTCAGGAGGAAGATATAAAATGAGTAGGTGTTGTAGTCATTAATTTGTGGTTCAGTCTAGAGCCATCCATCAATTAAACCTCAGCCACTGCAGGCTGAGCACCAGCCAGGTCCTGTTTCCCTGGGCACAGAGCAGGGAAAATAGATGGGCTGGAAACACCTAGATGCCAGGGGCTGCAGTGGCACTGCCCAGCCCTGAGGGCAAAGCTCTGCTTGGCTCCCATGGCACAGCTGTCCTTGAACACACCCAGGCTCTGCTGGGGCAAACTGGGCCATGGATGGGGGGTTCTGTGTGAGTCCCTCAGAAATCCCATCCCTAAATGTCAGTCCTGCAAGCCAGGCTGGTTGATTCCTGCATACAGCTGAGATGAATGCTCCTGGTGGTCCATCCATCCCAACGTGCCTTTCCCTTTGTTCCCATCCCTCCAGGCCCTTGGTGACAGACTCTTGCCATTAGATATGATGGAGAGGGCTGTTGCCCCCACACAGGCACACTCCCGTGCAAGGGAGGCTCTGGGAATAATGGGAGCAATGAAATAAATGAAATAAATCACCCAAAGAGCAAGTGGCTGTGATGAATTAGGAGGTGTTAAACACACAGAGCAGGCAGGGCACTGCCAGCCCTTTTCCCCAGCAAAGCCACGAAGACAACGGGCGCTGGGGCTTGCAGTGCTTGTAATTCCCTTTTCATATTTTGCCAGGAGTGCTTTCAGAGCTGCTTTGTTGATTGAATTTGTCAGCCCCCATTCTGGAGCTCGCAAAGCTGCTTTTGCTGCCTTTATTGTGGAGCTTGCACCAGGCAATTCCGAAGCATCTGTATTCATCCCAGGCAGCATTAGGTAGCTGATGATTCAGCCAGCTGCCAGCAGATAGCTGCTCTCTCCTTGAGATGACTGAGTAATACAGGAATAACCTAGGGATTTTTGCTCCCCTCTGGGTTGTATTTATTTATTTTGGGTGGATCTCATTTATCAGGAGCCGAGTTCAGAGCGCTGGCATCCCCTTGGGCGTGGAGAGCAGGGCAAGGCTGCTCCTCATTTCCTTTGGACAGCTTTGTCTTACCCATTGAAGATGAAACCTCACTGTGGCTGAGGAGCAGGGCTGGGGGGTTGGAAGTTGGGTGGAGAGAAAAACACAGCTTCCACACAGTTGTGGGGAGAGAAAAACAGGGATTTTTGGGTGTGGATACGAGTGGAAGGGAAGAAACTGGAAAAATCAGGTGGGAAGAAGGAAAAGGGAGCTCTGTACTTCTACAGGGGAATTAGAAGTTGTGTGTGGGAAAGGAAAAAAGGAAGGAAAAATAGGGGTTAAATAGGAAATAGGTTAAATAGGAAGGAAAAATAGCAAGAAAATATAGTGGTTTCTGGCTGTGGATAGGAGTGGATGTGTGAGAAGGGAAGAAGCTGGAAAAAATAGGTGGAAAGAAGGAAGAGGGAGCTCTGTACTTCCACAAAAGGCTGGTGTGGTGGATGCTGAGGGTCCCTAGGTGTGTGGAACCTTCTGGAAGCAGGCAGAGGTGAACAGTGGCAGCAAAGTGGGGATGGTCTATTGCAGGAAATCCAGGACCCCTGAACAACTGACCAAAATGATCAAGCAAAAGCTGTTTATTTATTGTTTACATTACACACACATTAATGGACTCTACAAACTACTAAGTACACACGTCCTGGTTGGTGCCTTTGTCCTGTTCCCTCCTTTTCTGCCTGCATTTCTCAAGTATATGTTTGGTTACAGTCCAGGTGTTTCCCAGTCCTCTGTTATCTAGTTCTTGCTGTCTTGGTACTCAGTTTCTCGGCCTCTTCTTTCTTAATTTAGCACAATTTATGTTCCAATAGCCTTGACAAATTCCTGAGGCTTTGATGACCAACTTTGAAGCAGGCTGGCTGGTGCACACTGCGGCCTAAGCCTTGCAAATACCCTGCAACAATTGTCCCTGCTCTTGGGCTTGCCCCTGAGTGTGTGCTGGGACATCAGTGGGTCACAAAAGCCCCTGAGCCTGCTCTGGAGCCTGCAGGAGTCTGGAGAGGAGCTCCTGGCCTTGGATGCATTCCTGGTATCTCTTCCTGCCTGCAAGTTCAGCTTCTTTCCTCAGGCCTTGGCCTCGCCCCCATCTCCACACTCTGGAAGGAGATAGGGAAATTTCAGGCCTCCTGAGAGAGGTGTCTGAGATAAGTGGACTTGAATCACCCTAAAGCAGCTCTGATTTCTCTGTGCTGATTACAGAGGGAATTTGATGACAGCCTCAGAGCAGACAAGAGCCACAGAGCAGCCCCGAATCCAGGCTGCAGTCACAGCTCCTCTGGGCACTCAGGATTTTTCCTGCCTTTTCTCTGGGAGCCATAAACCGGTTTTTGAAAGTCGGATTGTCAGTTTCCTGTGCTCCCCCAATGACCCCAGGCACAAGACAAACCTGGCCTGAACTCAGGACATTTTTCCACAGGAGAACACTCCGATTTTCTTTATTTCTATCACTCCCTGAGCTGGAGACTGGTGTCTTTTCAAACAACACGAGGGTGCAAGAGGGAAAAACATCTTTCATTTGGATCATCAGCAAGGCCAACCCTAGCACTGACAATTTCCAGGAATTAATCAACTTGCCAAAAGTTGGACATGGGCACAGAGCATCAGGAAAAGGAGCATCCTGTCATCATGGCCAGTGTATGGTGCAGAGAAGTGCAGATCCCACATCCTTTGTCCCAGGGATAAAGTTAATTTTGGTTGCTCCACGTGGCCAGTGCTCGTGGCTCTGAGATGCACAAGGCAGAAAGGAAACCTCTGGGAGAGCAGGTCCTTATCTCCATCTCCACTTCAGGGCAGAAAACCTTGAGTCTCATCCCCTAAACCACCTTTCCCCTGAGATGTTCCTGCATGGAAGCCTGGGGACATTGCTACAGCTCTCAGGGACAGAGAAAAGGGTTTGGTAACTTCCTCCTGAGATAACCTGAAGGATCTCCTTCCACATCCATGTCCTTGCACAGCCCCTTTTTCTGACCTTTCCCCATCAACACGTGTTGAATTTCCTTTTTAGAGGACAAAAGTGGAGCTGTCCCTCAGGGTCAGGCAGTGATGAGTCCCAGCCCAGCTCTTCTGTCCCTCCCTGCATTCACTGGGAGGAAAACTCCTCCTTTCTTCGAGGCAGGAACAGAAGGGAGAAGATGAAAGGGGAGAGAGGGGGAGCATTTCAGGCTTGTAATTCAGTTACAGCACGGAAAATCCATTCGCTGCAGCTCAGGGGCCTGTTTGTTTTTGCAGGAACAGAGGAGTGAGTCCAACAAGGCTGCTGTGACAATCCCAAAGGCAGGGGGGGATGCCAGGCCAGCCCTGCCCCAGGTGCTGCCTCAAATCCAGCCTGTTGCATCCTGCACACTGGTGAGGTGGGGTTGAGGAGGGGCAAGCATGGCAGCTGGTCTGTACCAGACACACTGGGGAAAAAAAATCGGATTTTGGCAAGGTTTTCTCTGGCTGAAAAGAGAGCAACAACCTCTTGGGGATCCTGAATAACTGAAATAGCATTTTAGATGGCCTGGAAGAGGGAGCATCAGAATGGGATTGCTCGTGGCTAAGCTGAAAGGACATGGCATCCTGTTTGATTCAGGCACCTGAGAAAAATAAGTTAATCCAGGGTGAAAATTAATCCAGAAATGTACAACAAGAGCAGAGAGAGAGAATAATGGGGAGGAAACGTGGGGCAGAGGGTGTCCCTGTCCTTCCAAGAGTTAGGTGGGCACTTGTCACTTCTCTTGTCTGTGACAAGACCTGGCCACCAACTTCCATCAGTGCTCAGGACTGAGGACCCAGAATCCCACTCAAATTCCATTAACTCTCAGAACCTGCCCAGAATATTCCTGAGGAATCTCCATGTGAAACTGGTGACGTTCCTGGCTTTGGGAGACAACCCTACCTCTGTCTGGGCTGGGCAGCTCTGTTCTGTGTCCCCTGCACTTGGCAGTGACCTCAGGAGTGACAAATCCCAAAAAGGATGGGAAAGGAGCAAAAACAACACCAGACTTGAAGGACAAAGGGCTGAAAGGTCCCAGGTGGTTGGGCCTGGCTGAGAACCACCAGGCACTGCTGTCACCCTTGCCACTGACCCTCCCTGGAAAGGGAAGAATGAAACCCATTCCCTTCCCTTGCCCTTCTTTAGGGCAGACAGGGCCACGGGCTCACACAGGACAGGGGGAGGATGTGCTGGGAGCTCAGGGGCTCCTAAACTGCTCAGGACTGCAGGGCTCTGGAGGGACAGGGGGTCAGAGCTGCCTTCCTTGAAGAGCTTGAACATATCCAAGGACTGCAGTTACCCAGCATTTCTGGTCTGTGAAGAAGGAGCAGCACAAAAGATAAAGGCAGAACAGTGAAAAATTGTGGGTGCTGCAGGTGCAGGGAGGAATTCACCAAGTCACATTCCCTTGGGGAATTCCTTTGGGAGGGAGGGAGAAGAACTTGGCCCAGCATCCCAGTATGCTACCTGCAACACAAAGCCTTCATTCTGAACATGTTTTTGAAAGCAAAACAGTTTTAATCCCAAGTAAGTGCAAGAAGACAAAGCAGAAATGAACATCCTTTGACCAAGCACCTTTTTATTTTACCTTTTGGAGCTTTCATTATTCAAACATTGCAGTTAAGAATGGAAACTTCAGCCTTGCAGGGGCAGGTTGTTGACCATCCTGCTGTTTTCTGTTTAATCTTGCCTTGTATTTAACACAGGCCTGAGGGTGCTGGAGTGACTCGCTGACACAGAGTGTTCAGGATGGAAAAATCCAGAGATGCCCACTGGAGCTCTTAAAACCAAGGATACAGGAGACTGAGCTGTTGGCTGCTCCTCAGAGTCAGTCTGTAGCTTGATATCACCCAGTCCTAGGCAAAAATAAAAGGAAAGTTGTCTCCCAAAATGCATTACAAACACTCCTTCTGGTACAGTGTCCGTGGGCATAAAACAGCAACTCCAGGGCTGTCCCTTTTTGTCACAGAGAGCAGATCCTCTGGGAATTTAGGTGGAGACTGTGGGGAAAATTTCCCAGATTGGGGCACTTTGGGAAGCTGGCAGCAAAAAACACTGCAGTTAGGAAAGGAAAAAAGCTCCAGCAAGCTGTTTCAGAGCTGTCTCCTTCCCCTGAGGGCACCTGGTGGCCTCTGCCAAGGGGACAAATCTCAATGAGAAACTTCTGAGACCTCCTTGTAGTGACCTGGCTGGCCAAACTCTGTTATTTATCAGACAAAGGACACAGGAGAAACACAGAGTGAGGAGGAAAAGGTGATGCCCACACCAGCCTCTTGCAAAGTATCTGCCATGGTGGTGCCACATGTCACCTGTGTCACACCCTTGTCCCTACAGGGAGAATCCTTGCACCAAACCCCCTCACCCAGAGGCTCTCACTGAGGAAGGGGATTTGGCTGCCTGGTTTTTGCTGCTGATGGTTTTTAGGGAAGGTCCTGCCCCTCTCTGCCCCACAGCTGGGCAGGGGGCTGGCAGTTGTCCTGCAGATGAGGCAGAGGTTGATCCCTGCCCTGCCACTCTCCTGCTTTACCCAAGGGGAATCGATACCCACAAAGGATTTTAAGGGCTCTGTGGAGCTGCTCCCGTTTAAAAAGTGGGATTCCTTCAATCTGGCGCTTTCACCCTGGACAGAAAGAGAAGGATCAGCCCCTTTTCGGGGATCCCCAGTGCCGCCAGCCCTGCTGCTCCCCATCCCCTGCAGCTGCGGGATTTGGGATGGCTGCGGTGGAGGGTTCCCTCTGCTGGCCTGAGAACCCCACGGCTCCGAGCCCACGGAGGGAAATGTCTGTTTAGAGACATTTATTTTATTCAGACATTTATTTATTTCGGAGAATCAAAGCAGAGCGCTGGCTCCAGAGGGTCCCTGACCTTCCCCCGGTGTCAGGACCCCACTCCTGCCCAGGGCAGCTTCCATTCCCCCAGCACTGCAGCTCCTGATCCTCTTCCCGTGGCTCTCCAGAGCTGCCCATCCCAAATAATTCCTGCCCGTTTCTGTCTGATTTAGCAGTGCCACTCTTCCTCCTCCTGCAGCACAAATCCCACATGTGCCAGGAGAACACAGGTGACCAAAACCAAAATACAACAGCCTCTGTGGGTGGCCAAAATTCAGGTCTGGACATCCCTGGGAGCAGCTGGGGATAGCCAGGAGGGCCACAGGCAGTGGATATCCAGGACCTGACCCTCCTGCCTGGGATGAGGGACACTTCCCTGTTGTCCTTCGTGCCACAATCCCTCTGTGGGTGTTTTAGGAAAGGAAAAGGTGTGCCAAGGGAACTTGTCTCCATCTCTAGGAAATGCTAATAAAGAAAAGAAGGGTTGAAAAAGAGATAAAAGTGAGTGTTTTAACTTCACTGAAAGGTATTTAAGCAGCCCAAACAGAAGCACAAGGTCTTAGAGGTCAGAACGTGGAACAACCAACAAATAAAGGGGAAACTCCACCCCTGTGATTGCACCCCAGTGTCTCTGCTCCATCCTTTGTCCCACACATGAGCACCTATCTCTCTCCTCCCCTCTTCCAACCTCTGTCTTTATTATTATCAAAGTGAAATTTATGAAGAGCTCGAGGCGCTGGCGATTTCCTGGATTTCAATATAACTTCTTGCAATCTTAAGTGAACAGCTTGGTTGCTTCTGCCTGTCAGGGAATTTAAATTGCAAATTGAATAGTGAAATGCAGCAGCCAAGGGTCTGTGTCAGTGACTTGGGAGAGCAGAGATATCGCTTAGCAACTGGAGGCAGAGAGGGATGGAGGCCGCGGCAGACACGGCAGGGAAGGATCTGGATTTTGGGATCCCCTTGGCCCCTGGGATGCCAGAAGAAATAACCCATCAGTGAGCTGGGGGTGTGACTTGTGAAGGAAACACCAGGATCCTGGGTGGGCAAGGCTGGCAGCTTGCAAGGGGAGCTGTTTTCTGTGTAGGCACCAGATCCAGCAGGTGACAGAAAAGGCAGGGCTGGACTGTCCCCAGAGAAGCACTGAAATGGCCAGAGCTGGCAGCACTGGTTGGAATTTCCAGTTTCAGCTGGAAATAAGGACAAAATCTTCACAATTTGGCCCAGCACCAGCACTGGGGCCCACACAGGTGTTGCAAACTCTACGTGAGTGTCATCCTGTTCTTTTGAGTTTCTCTGAGCCTTCTGATGTTTACATTCTTGTAAAGGAGTTTCTCACACACTTTCATGTAAATAATGATTGTTTACATTCTTCTCTGTAGGAGGAGAATTTGGATGGACTGTTAGTTTGACCAGTGTGGTTGGAGAGGTGGCAATGCCATTCTCCAATCCACTGTCACTTTTGGAATTCTATAAATGTTGAGATCTGAAAAACAAAGCTCTTTTCCTGTTCCTGTTCAGATTTTGGAACACCTGGTGTGAGTTTCATTATTTCTTGTCGCGACAGTGACACATGAGGAATCTTTTGCCACTCGTGGAGGAGGCATGGCCCAGCTTTGAAGGTGGCCCTGCTTTGAGCTGGAGGTTGAACCAGACACCTCTAGAGGTCCCTTTCAACCTGTGCTATTCAACAATGCCATCCAATGTCTTTTTTTAATTTAAGATGTTGAAAACTGACTTCCATACTGCCAGAAATTATAACAGAGGAGAGTCCTGAGGAATCACTTATCCTCCCCCTGCATCTTGCAGGTTGAGGAACATCCCAAACTGTGCTGTCACCTCTTTATTGGGGCTTTTCTTGCAGGGAGGGACATTCCACATCCCCCACGGACATTCTGTTCCTATCTGTGTTGTTAGAAAATGTTTTCCAATGTTAATCTTGCCTAAATGAGCTTCAGCAAGCTTCCAACCCACTGGCTTGAAGTTATTGCTTAAAAACACAAACCTTCAGTGCAGCCACCATTTAAAGGCACAGCAAACTCTAATATCCTGCAGCAATGGATTCCACCAGCCTGTTGTGCTCTGAATTAAAATTAATAATGGCTCTTAATGGAGAATCCAACAGGTCAGAGGGAAGGGATTCTCTTAGTCTGTTTACCTTGATCACAACCCCTGAAATTTGTGTCATCATTCAAGTCTACCTCATCCTAAATATCTCTAAAAAGAAGAAACAGAGCTCTGTGACTCAGTGAACCTTGTCCAACACCCTCTGATCATGGACATCTTTCCTGAAGAAATTCCACAGGTGAGATTTCCTAGAGTGATTTCCCTGTAGAACCTTTTGAAGGAGAGAAATAGGTATTGTCCAGGAGCTGTTCATCTCATCCTTTCCATGGATCTATTCTCAGGTGAGTTGGATTGCTCCATAATTTTTTTTTTCCTCCCTCCAAAAGGATGAAGAAGGAGGGAAGTACCTGCAGTGCTTATTTCCAAAAAAGCTCTAGGAGAACAAGCCCCAGCCCATATATCCCACACAGGGAAGTGACCACAGCACTGTGGGCCTGGAAGCTGTGGGAACTCACAGGAAAAGGCCTGGCAGAGTAATTGGAGCCAATGGGAAATACTGTGTTTTGGGAAATGCTGCAATCAACAGGGAGGATTTGTTTCCACTGAGGCTGTGCTGAAGCAATTCCTTGGTGTTCTCTTTGGGGGACTACCCTTAGCACCAGAACAATGTGTTCCTGAGGAGAACAGGTCCAGGAAACCTTGGCAAGGAATTTTTGGGTGAGGATCAAAGACCAACAGCCACTAAATTCCTAGAATTATAGAATGGCTTGGGTCAGAAAGGACCTTAAAGATCCCCTGGTTCCACAATGGCCAGGGCTGCCACCTACTAGATGCACATCCAAGGCTATTCAGGGAGTATTTCCTGTATTTCTCCAGTGTTCCAGAACAGTGCTCTAACCCCAAATTATTTCCCCCATCGTAAAAAACCCTCATAGGTTGTCACTTAAAAGGAGCAGGGATATTTCTCTGTCCATCCCTCACCCCCATGGGTACAGCATTGTTTGCTGCCTGGCCTTAAATGCTGGCAGGGGTTCAGCTGTAGGATCCAGAAAGTCTCACCCCAGAACCGACTGCAATTTCCCAGTCAGTGCTAAATTCCCTCAAATCCCACACCTCCTCTGGAAGGGTGTTGACATTTGCTCAGCTGCTTGTCAAATGTCTGGAGATGTGAAGGTCTCAAACAGGAGCTGTTGTCATGGAAGGAACACAAAGACAGGTATTTAGCATGATTTGGGGAGAGGTGTCTGGTGAGAGGGTGTTTTGTGTGTGCCTGCCTCTCCCCAGGAAACAGTTGGTGCCAGGGTAGCACATCAGATGGCAGAGGAGTTTGGTGGGATAAGCAGAGAACATTTACATGTGGAAGACCAGCAGAGATGTGGAAAATTCCCTGTCTGTCATTCATTTTCTTTCATGAAAAAAGGACTTGACAGGAGGTTGTAGACAGGTGGGTTTGGTCTCTTCTCCCAGGTAACCTGCAAAAGGATCAGAGGAAACGGCCTCAAGTTGCACCAGGGAAGGTTGAGCCTGGATTTTAGGGAAAATTCTTCATTGCAAGGGTGGTCAGGCATTGGAACAGGCTGCCCAGGGAAGTGGTGAAACCACCAGCCTTGGAAGGGTTCCTAAAACATGTGGATGTGGCCCCTGGGGACATGGTTTAGTGGTGGTGAAACCACCAGCCCTGGAAAGGTTCCAAAAATGTGGATGTGGCCCCTGGGGACGTGGTTTAGTGGTGGCCTTGGCAGTGCTGTTTAATGGTTGGAGTCAGTGATCTGAGAGAGTTTTTCCAACCAGTGATTCAGTGAAGCATCAGTGACACTCAGGTTTGGCTCAGCCAGCACTCAGGTGCCAGTCACAGCTCCTGAAATGGGAGAAAAACAGAAGTTTCCAGGAGCCAGCATCTTTTCTGTTTCAGGATGAGCTGAGTTCTCTCCTCGTGGTGTAACCCTTAGGAGCTAATTAGTCTTTGTGCCCTTCATTTCCCATGGTGGGAACACCATTCCTGTGATTTCTTTATTGAGCCTGGGCCTTGGGCTGTTTTTATCCTCCATGAACATCTCCAGGTGAGAGAGCTCTTGACACCATCCTTCACAAACCACCTTGATATGAATTATATCCCTGTCCCCAGGAATTCCAGTCCTTAACCCTCACCTTTCAAGCCCCACAGCAGCCTGGGGGAAGTGGAAGAACATCCTGGGGAGCTTCAGAGACCCCAGTGTGTCCATGGAGCATGTAGAGCCCCGTGTCCACGTGTGTGGCATCACTGGGGAGGTTTGTGCAGTGCTCTGTGCTTGGGCTGGAGTTTCAGAGCCTTGTGAATTTAAATCCCCTGCGTCTCATTTTCCAAGACCCAGCCTCTAACAGAGGGGCTCTTTCCCTGCAGGCTGAGGTTAATTGGCTTGTGCTTTTAAAAGGATAAAGCTGCGGAGACTCGGAGCCAGGGCTGTTCTCCAGATTTCCATTATAATCTACATTGCAGGAAAATAGCTTTCCTGATCAAATCATCTGTCCTCTTGGAGCAGAGGATAAAGAGCTGGTGATGTGGGAAATCTGCAGAGGGGGAAATCTGCAGTGTCTCTGCACGACCTTGCTGGACAGAGGAGAAAGAAGAGGCAAAGACTTTTCTCTGCTGTGAGGAAATGTGAGAGAGGTGCACAGCAGCAGTGAGCAGAATTAGGGTTATTCCTGAGCTTGGTGTTATGCACCTCTTGAAAAAAACAAATAGGAAAACAAGATGGTGCACAAGAGTGGGAATTCTCTGGGAAATGATCAAAGTCCTGGGACCAAGCCCAAAAAATGATTAAAACTTGTGGCACTCCTGGCCCTTGAAGACTGTCTGAACCTTGTCCAGGCCAAAGACAGGTCTCAAACACCTGTGGGACAGAGGAAGCAAGAGGTGGCAGTGGGGCTCCCAGAGCCAGCACTGCTGTCTCAAGCTTGTAGCTCCCAGAAAGCCTGGAATGTCATCTTTCCTTTCAGGACTGGTGGATATCTCACAAAAGCTGCAGCAACCTGAAGGAAGACAAACCAAGAGTGAGGATGAGGGCTGGGAAGAAGCAAAAAGAGTTTTTCACCTCTTCATTCACCACCTGTGAAAAGGGAACAGCAAGATTCACTTCCCAGATTCTTCTACTTCAAACTCTCAAATTTGATCTTTTCCTTTGATTTTTCAAACTCTTGACTCTGGTCAGCACCCTGTTCTCCAGGCAGCCTTTATCCCAGCAGAAACTGCAAGGGAACAGCAGAACAGCAAGGAAAGCTTTTTCCTCAGCCACACACAGCCCTCCTGGCCCCTTCAGCTCCCATCTCTAGGAATTCTCACCAATGCACTTGGCCTTGCACACTTGGCACCTGAACACCCCTGTGGGCTCCCACCCCAGACCCAGCTCTCACAAGCACACAGCACCTTCTGTACAACTTCTTTCATGGCACAGGAAGAAAGTTCACTCAGAGAAGTTCACCTCACCATTCTAAATTAGTTTTTCTAAATTTCTAAAAATCATATCAAGAAAATTTCTTTAGAAATGGATGGGAACAAAACAGGTGAATGCTCAAAGCCTGTGGTGAAATTCCTTGTCTAGCTGGGCTTTTCCAGGTCCAGTTGTGATGGCTGCAACCCATTTCCCACAGAAGAAGAGGAATGACTGGCAGTCTCTGGGAAGAAAACTGCATTTCTCCATCCCCTGTGTGGAGAAGGCCTTGGAAAAGAGGAGGATTCATTGCATTCTGTGTGCAGAGGGCTGCAAAGCTCAGGGTCAAGTTTGCCTGGAGCACCTTCCCTTGAAGTTTCTTTTCTGAGGCCACCAGTTCAGACTCAGTAGAAAAGTGAGTTAAGTATTAAAGTGTTCAAGGCTGGGTTGGATGGGGCTCTGAGCAGCAGAATGTCCCTGCCCATGGCAGAGGGCTCAGAATGAGCTGATCTTTAAGATCCCTTCCAAACCAAAACATTCCATGATTCTATTCCATGGAAAGGGACTCAGTTTTCCTCTCTCCTCTAGCTCTTACCAGGCACACACCCAACAGCCACATAAATCAGCACCAAGGCTGACAAAAGTTGTGCCAGGTGCTACAAGGGGACAGAAAATCCTCCCCTCCTGAGCATCCCACTCACCCACTGGCACCCAGAACTGTCACTCACCTCCCCTCTGCTGCTCAGCACTCCAGGGAACTGCAATCCAAAGGCCATCTCCATCCCATCCATCCTCTAAACCATGCTTAGGATTGGGAAAAAAACCAAATGTTGAGATTTCTCCCTCCCTCACAGCCACATATTCTCACTGCTGAGCTTCTGCCCATAAAGTTTACAAGATGTTTGCCACAGGGGTGATTTGTATCAGAGAGGATGTTTACCTATGGTAAATCACAGCCTGCTTCTTTGTGTTCTCCTGAAATTTCAATTACTGAAACTATTCTTTTATTTCTTGCTTCCCTGTATGTTTTTCTCATTTAGGCAACGAGCGCCACCGTTCAAGTTTGTTCCTGTGTGACTCAAGGTTTTATATGACCCTCATTTTGCCTTGGTGCTTTATGCTCTGCCTGGGTGTATTTCTCTCTTTGTATTCCCATTTTCTGCTTTGAGCTATTTTATAACACCTTGCTCCTGATGAAATTGCTGCTGCAGCTCCAGGTCAGGTTGTTTGGGTTCAGGAACAGGACTGTGAGCTTTATGAAAGGTTGCAGCTCTTTCCCCTCCACTGTGCATCACTTTCTGACCTGAACTGCCACGTTCCACCCCTGCTGGGAAAGGTGGTCAGGGATAAAAAAGAGAATTTCCAGGGAGAGCACTGGCAGGGAAGTTTAAGGCTGGTGTGCATTGGCCACCTGGAGAAATGGCCTGGTTACACTGTGGAGACTTGGCTGCAGAGACTTACAGAGCAAAGCACTGATGCAGACCCAAACCCCAACAGGGAAAGCTCTGCCTGTTCACTAGGAGTGATGCAGAATCCGTGGCAAACAGAATAATCCTTTTATCAGTTTCCTAACTTGTAAAATTGCTTCCTTCTCCTGGCTGAGCAAGCTTAATAACCCTGTCTGGGCCCTAGGTCAGGTGTCAAATCAAGAGTCTAACCTGCCTGACATGGAGCCTGAGATCAGCTCAGCTGGTTGGAGCGTGGTGCTGATAATGCCAGGATTGTGGGTTAAATCCCTGTGTGGACCATCCCCTCTAGAGCTGCACTTGATGATCCTTGTGGGTCCCTTCCAGCTCAGAATATCCTATAATTCCATCTCCAAGCCCAGCCTGATTGGTACCTAAGTGCTACTTTCTCCTTCTTAGTCCTTTTAACATTTTACAGGGGCTCTGCCATCAGAGCTCTCCACTCTCACACCCATTTCTGCATGGTTTCCATGCAGCTTTTTTAAAATTAAAACAAAACCAAAACCAAACCACCATTATTTTGGCCAAGAAATCAATTTGTTCTAATTATTGTGGTGCTTAACAATCCCTTCTCTGTTTTGGAGCATAGCTCTGACCATAGCATATCTTGGCCCCTTGCCTGCAGTTATTGTTGTCTGAGATAATGTTTATGATTGAGTTCAGTGAGTTGTGCTTTTCCTTATCTTTCCACATGTCTGTGAATGCCAGTATTTGGAGTCAATCCAACAGAATCCCAGGATGATTTTTCAGAGACAAGCCAACAAGAGAATATGAAAAGGGAAAATGTGATGGCAAGGGTGAGAATATGAAATTTCTTCTACAGATGCACCATGTTTGATAAACCCTGGGCATTGCAAGCTCTGAATTGTGGGGTCCAGAAAAAACCTAAACAACATACAAAAATGTCCTGTGTGCACTGGGACATAATGGGAAATCTCCTTGTCCTGCTGTGTCCTCTCCAGAAATACAGAAGAGTAGAAATAAGCTCTGTAAAAGAAACTTAATATTAATGAAACAAATTATTCCAATACAGTTGGATTTCTCATCAGTTATAGAATATTGAAGTCACTTTGGAGGCAGGAACATCAGTGATTGTGGTTCTCTGAGCTGTTGTGCAAACTTCAGGATATCCTTAAATGATGTTCCCTATTCCATCAGCAAAGTGGGAATGTCAGTAGAGACTGAGCAGAAATATTTGCTATCACCACGTGCAAAGTGCTTTGAGATCCTGGTGTGAAAGAAATGGAAGATGAGCAAAGCATCTTCCTCACTAAACTCCTTAGCCATGGTAATTCTACACGGTCATCATTCACAGGAAAAGTGTTTTATTTGGGAAGGAATAATCACATCTTGCTGCCAAAACATGAAATCCAATTATGCTGTGAACTAAAGGCTGTTTTAAAGGGTTTATAATTTCTCAGCTTTATCCTCATCAGGATATGAAGTTGGTTTTCCTTCCTTCCTTCCTTCCTTCCTTCCTTCCTTCCTTCCTTCCTTCCTTCCTTCCTTCCTT
>VZRH01004770.1:387137-405847 GCA_013397555.1 Urocynchramus pylzowi | reverse complement strand
AAATAAAAAAAAAAAAAAAGGAAAGAAGGAGTAGTGGTAGAGCAGAGCTTCCATTGCCAGGAAAGATTTATGGCTCCTTTTATCTGAATGTGAAACATCCTTCAACAGGGCAGGAATATTAAACATTTCACATCACCATCTATCACTCAGCCCCGTCTCTGATGGTGACCACACATTCCTCACACACAGCACAGGTAGCTCTGTCTTGTCCCACAGGTTCAGGGCAGCAGCATCCTCCCACCATCTTTCCATACTGGATCAGGGGTGTAAAACTGTATTTATACACTTTAAATTCCACTGAAGCTACACAGATTCACCCAAGCAGAAGGTCCACAGGGCTGTTATCCACATTTCTCCTACAGAACCTCCTTGTTTAATGCAAGCCATGGTGTGCTGGGGTCACATCATCCCAGCAAACATCATTTCCTGAGTGGTGTGCATGGGATTTACAGACCTGGTCCATTTTACATTGGTTGCTGATGAGTGTGAGGTACAAGGAAAGGGAAGCAGGGTCTGATTGCTCCCAAAAGAAGGGAGAATCACCAGAAGGTAAATTCAGCACAACTGGATGGAGATGCTTCACACACAAAAGTTCACCTCTCAAATTCCTTTTCTTAGGATGCTGTGGTTGCAGAGCATACATATGGCTCAAAACTTAAGGAAATTGATGAAATAGAAATATAGAAGGTGCATTAAACATGAAAATATCAATTCAGGCCTCTTACTCCCAGAAGGCAACAAGATGTAAAAATGCTTCCAGCCTCGTTGTTTGTTTCTATTTTCCTTCAATCATTTTTGGAGACAGGACACAACTCCATGGATTGAGAATATCCTCTCTTCTCTGTACAGTCTTGGATATTCTGTGGTGACCTCCCAGTCCAGCATGTCTGGGAGTAGGAAACAAGGCTGCCAAAACCTCCCTGCAGCTGTCCTTCACCTCAGCAGTCCAGACAAGGAATTGCCCAGGCAGAAAACCACCCCTGTGGATACTGTGACATTTTCCCCCAAGTAATTCTGACACATTTTCCCTTACATTTTCTAAGGGACAAAGACAGCACATCAGACAGACATCAGTGCTCCCAGCACTGCCCCTCTGAGCAGACACAGCAGTGACCCAGGAGCAAGGAGACTTTGGGGAAGAGGCTCTGAGGGAGGGATCTCAGGGAATTATGGAAATCTGAATGGTCAGCAGGCTGAGCAGAAGCTTTCACCTCAAGCTGATGAGGCATTGGGGTCATGCCCTGCCTGCACCAGAACTGTGGATCCTTACAGGATGCGATCTGCCCCTGCTGGTGTTGAATTTTACTTTTCCTGCCTTTTTGGCCGAATTATGGAAACTGGGATAAAAGATAAACAAGATTCTCACAGTTGAACTGTCAGTTAAGGAGTTGGACTCAATGATCCCTCTGTGTCCCTTCTAACTCAGGATATTCTACGATTCTGTGATTTATATTACACCCTGCAGCATAAATGCTTTCAGTTTTCATTTGGAAGTGACAAAGAATCACAGAATGGTTTGGGTTGGAAGGCTCCTTAAAGATCATCCAGTTCCAGCCCCTGCCACGTGCTGGGACACCTTCCACTGGACCAGGCTGCTCCAAATCCCATCCAACCTGGCCTTGGACACTTCCATGGTGTAGCAGAGGTTAGCTGGAGTATCCACACCGGTTTTAAGAAACAACAGTTCCATACAGATTATGCAAAGAAAAACAGCCCATAATTCCATGGAAGGACACCACAGCACTATGGAATCTTCCTGTGCATTTCTGTGGGCACATGTGTGTGTTACTTGGCTGGCTGTCACAGGCCAGGCACCCACACAGAAGGAAGATAAACACCATTAACCCACCCAGGTGCACGGTGTCAGTAAATGCATCACTTACAGGCAGTTAATCTGCACTTACCATTGGTGGTTGACATTGCAGATCGTGTGTGATATGCACAGATAAATGGCAATTAAGCATCAATACCTTCAGATCCCAGAGCTGGCCGGCTCCCTTCCAGAGCAGGGCCAGGAAGGAAAGCTGTGCCATTATCTCCACGCTGCTCTGTGAGCATATCCATATCCAGCACCACTTAGGAACCACTCCAACAAGTGATCATCTTAACAGGGTCAGCACCTTTCCTCCCCAGGACCCCGTAACAAACTTAGAATCAGCTCCTAACTAATTGAATTGGAGCATGATCAACAGTCTAATTGAAGACTGCCTCGCATCCATTTCAAGCTCATAGGAGTTCCCAATTTGCTTTCTGAGCTTCTGCTCAGAGTTAGGAAAAAGGCAAAGGGAAAAAAAAAAAAAAAAACAAGAAAAGAAAAGAAGAAGGAAGAAAAAAAAACAGAGGGGAAAAAATCGGCTTTACTTAACAGTTGCTATTTTGGTATCAAAAGGAGTCTGCATTGTTGATTAGAGTGAGAGATCATTATCCCTCTTAGGAGCCCGATGAAGGTCGTTGTGTTAACCTTCAAATCACTCTGTAACTGGAGGATGCTTTTTTCTCCTGCTGAGCCACACTGGGAGAGAAAAAAAAAAAGAGAGAGCAACTCAAAGAAGCAAGTCCAGCTCTGCTGCTGCAGACTGGAAAAGCAGAGTGACAGGGTGGGATTAGCTTTGGATCTTGTGTATTGTTCATGTGTCGTCAGAGGAGGGAGGATGGAGGGAAAGGGAAATAAACAGATTTAAATGTTTCATCTGTCCTGGCTGGACAGCAGCAGGAAGGCACCCTGAGTAACTACAGACAGCTAAAATCCAGCTCATTAAACACTTCTGTATGGGGAAGAGTTTATGTATTACTCCAATAGTAATTATTGTTGTTTTACACCCAACAAACTGCCCGTGACAAGATGACTCAGGTCAATGCACAGGCAGATTCTTGTCTGCTGCACATTGAATGATGCTGCTGCTCCTTATTTTTTGTTTTTATCACATTTCCTTCTTTTGTTCCTGTCCTGGCACAGCAGGTCCCAGCTTTACAGTGCAGGTTATCTGAGCTGCAGGCAGCTGGTTAAGAGTAGGGCAAAGCTGCCTCTCTGAATGCACAGGGCACCATGATCTTCCCACTGGTGTGTTTCTTTGACATGGAAGCCGTGATCACCATGATCCCAGGCTCCCCAGGAAAGGCTTACAAACCAGAAATGTCTCCTGGTCATGGAAGATGCTGGAAGTCAAACCTCATCCTGCGACCCCGTGGTCAGCAGAGGTGATTGCCACCATGGGAGAGAGGGATGGCTTTCCTCTGCTCTGGAACAGTGGTTAAAGCAGCCAGTCTTGGCAGGAAGGACCAAAATCCAGGAAAAACAGAGGAGAAGAATCCCATGCCCAGTGCTTTACAGATGATCTGAAGCTTCTCTCCACCCCAGACCTCCCCTGGCTTCTTTGGCTTCCTGACCCCACCTGCAGTGCTGTGCCCAGCTCTGGAGAGCCCAAAATAAAAAAGATGGGGATGTCTTGGAACAAGTCCAGAGGAGGCCACTAGGATTCCTCAGAGGGGTGGAGCAGCTCTGCCATGGAGCCAGGTTGGGAGAGCTGGGGGTGCTCACCTGGAGAAGGGAAGGATCCAGGGAGAGCTTCCAGCACATTCCAGGGCCTGAAGGGGCTCCAGGAGAGCTGCAGAGGGACTGGGGACAAGGCCTGCAGGGACAGGACCCAGGGAATGGCTTCCCTGTACTGCCAGAGGGCAGGCATGGATGGGATCTTGGGAATTGGGAATTGTTCCCTGGGAGGGTGGGCAGGCCCTGGCACAGGTAGAGGCTGAGGCCCTGTGCCAGAGAAGCTGTGGCTGCCCCTGGATCCCTGGAAGTGTCCAAGGCCAGCTTGGACGGGGCTTGGAGCCACCTGGGACAGTGGAAGGTGTCCCTGCATGGCAGGGGTGGCACTGGGTGATCTTCAGACCCTGCACCCTTTTTGTGCCTCACACTCAGGCCGTGCTTCTCCCTCCCCCCAACCCCTTGTGACTGATTTCCCAGGCAGATGCCCCCATGGATGTGCTCCATCCTGTCCCCATGATGATGGTGGCTCTCTCCATTTGCTGCTAGGAATGCCCTGTTTTCTGAGTGAGGCTGGAGCAGCTTTGCAAGACACTGGATCCACTTGTTGCCACCCCTTTCCCTTCCCTGTGGTGCTGTTGCCCTTGCTTTGCTAATCCTCCTCAGATAACTTCTATTCTAAATCAGCCATGTGTCAATTTAGCATTCACCTTTTGTTGAATCTCAAATCCTTTTAATCCCTGTCCTTGCTTCTCCATGTTAAACAAATAAAGCTCATATTTCCTCCTGTCTCTCTGCCTGCTCCCTGTGCCTGGTGGGGAGCAGGCTCTGGGCTGACATCTCCCAGGCAAGGCACACAGATGCAAATCACTGGGACAGGGAATTCGTGCAGGGGAGCCACCTCAGCCTGGTGACAAGGTGAAAAACATCCCTGCAAAAAAAAGGAGAAGAGGCTGGTCTTATCCCTGCCCTCACCTCCTGTGACCCCCTGAGGCATTTCAGTGGGAGAAAAGGGACAAGATTGCTGCCAGTCCAGGAAGGGTCTGAAATGAAGAGAAAAATTCATGTTCTGCTAGATTTTAACAAAAGCAGCTCAATTTCCACTTGTATGTGAGTTGCCCTTTTCTCTGTGCATATTTTCTCTCTCACTGCAGATCTGCAGGCTGTGGAATGCTACCACACCAAAGAGGAATTTATCCAGGTTTTGCCTTGGTTTTTATTTTACTCCAAGACATCTTCCCCAGGCAGTGGTGCAGACAGGGATAAATGCAGGGAATTTCACCTGCTCACCTCTGGGATGGGCATGGAAAGCTCATCCACAGGTGGATGAGAAAGGCACTGGTTCATCTGCTCCATCACTGCTGCTCTTGGCCACAGCACCTAAACATGGCAAACATGTCATTTTTATAAAATAAACATCATAGCATTTTTACATATATGACATATAAACATCATAAACATGGCATTTTTGATGTGCTCAGTAATTCACACTTTGCCACCATAATCCCACAGGAGCAAAATTTCCCTTTCTGATGATTTTGGAGACTCTGTCCCTGCACAAATCCACTGCTGGTCTGTTTGTCAGCCAAGGGTTTCAACCTAAATTCTCCTTCATGTTCGTGCTCAATAAAACTCAAAAATTTTTGGAAGAGCCCTGGGATGGGAAGGGTTAAGTGAGGAAAATGGTATTAAGTGAACCAAAGGAAATGAATGGGCACAATTCCTTCACCATGGGTGCCTGAGATCCTGTCAGCCATGTGGGGAATGCAGCACATGTCTCCACTGGTTCCTGACTCCTGGAATTCCAAGGGAATGGCTCTGTCTCTAGTCAGGGGTTGGTGCTGGTGCTTGGACATCCTGGTTATCTATCAGAGGGTTCCAACAGAGAAGCATTGAAACAGAAAAAAAAAAAANTAAAATAAAATAAAATAAAATAAAATTTTAAAAAATGAAATGAAATAAAATAAAATATAAAAATTAAATTTAAAAAATAAAACAAAATAAATAAAATAAAATAAAATAAAATAAAATAAAATAAAATAAAATAAAATAAAATAAAATAAACAGAATCTTTTTCTAGGAAACTGAACACAGCTCCACAGAAAGAATCAGCCTTTCCCATCAGATGTTGCATGTGGAGAGGGATTATATTATTTAAACTGACAGAGCCCTGAGCCTCTCAGGGTCCTGCTTCCTGGCTCCAGATCTTCAGTGCTCCTGGGGCACAAATTAGAATTTGGGTGACTGGGTTTGCATACCTGAAGAATGTTTGTAAATTCACCTCTTGAACACCTCAGTCTATGACTGAGACCCACGATCTCAGCACTCCTTTTGTCAATATCTCCCACATGCTTCCAGCTCCTGCCCCAAAAGTGAGAAATCCCAATATTCCCATTGAACTCCAGGGGTGCTGGCAATTCCAGCCAACACCAAAGTGATTTAAACCTTGAACCAACACAGAGAAGGAAGATTTGCCTCCCCTGTGGGACACAAGTCTTCTTAAGACTATGGAGAGGGACTAGAAGAACTTCATGCTCCCTCTGGCAGGGAGAATTATAGTGCTAAAACCTAAAAGTGGTTTTGGGCTGGGCTGCCACACTCCTCCTGTCACTGCCCAACATCCATCCCTCCCCCAGGGGCTTCCAGCAGCTTCTCCCACTGGCTGGGACACGGGCTTTTCCAATTAACCTGTCAGGAAGAGCAATGTATTATTTTCCAGCACTTGAGTAATTTAAAAGCCATCAGATTTCAGAGATCTGCCTGGCATGTTAAACTCTCAGCCAGTGCTGAGGAGCTCTGTGAGGCTGGTTTCATCAAAAATGCAGAAGCAGAGAGATCCATGGTCAGGAGAAGGTGTTGCACCTGTGGAACAGGGGGAGAAAACCACACAGCCAAGGTGCTAAAGCATCTTTTGTTGTGTCACTATAAATCCATATTAATTCTGTCGCTGGCAGAGCCCCAGTTTGGAGTGCCATGCCCTGATTGACAGGGTCAAGAGAATCCAGGATGCTGAATGGTAACTCTGATCACTCAGACAAACCCATCTCTTCACCAAAGCTGCTGAACCAAAGGGATGCTCTCCCATTTCTGACCACATCCCAGCACTCTGAGGACCTCTGGAAGTTTTGGATACATCCAAGGTGCTCACGAACACTCTGCTGCCCTGGTCACGTTGGTGGAGATAAGCCCCTCATTCCAACAAATCCCTATTTCTCCTCTGGCATCTTTCCCTCCACAACCCAGGTGCTGGAACCAGCCATCCCCTGGCTGATCATGTCCCAGCTAAGCATTTCTAGACAGAAACTCACACCTGAGCTCTGGCCTTCAGAGCACGTGTGGATGCCTGGGGAGCTGAGGAGGGGTAAATGGGTTTCTTTGCAGGCTCCTCCCGTGCTCCTGGGGAGATGATGTGGTTTTTTTTTTTGCTTGTCTTCCATCATAGAACAAGAGCTAAGTGTTATTGATCTGGGACCTAGGGGGAATATTTCTGAGCAGCTCACCCTGGCATTAGTCCATCACTTAGCTGGTATTTATTATTCAGGGCTGGCAAGGGATTCCTGGCAGCGTGCCCTGGCCAGACAGCAAACTGGTGACAGAGGAGCTGAGCGAGTCAAGGGCAAATGAAGAGGGAGAAGAAGGGAAGAAAGAAATTGCAAACCAGATTTTCCTTTCTTAAATTAACTCAGGTGGGTCCCAGAGCCTCTCTCTGCAGAGTTGCTCCTGTGTGCATGAAAAACCCAAAGCAGGGTGTGCACACAGAGCTTGGCAGATGTCAGTGTGAGATGATTTCTGGCTGAGAGATGATGTAAAAATGCAGATAAACAGGACAAGAACAGGACAAGCTTTCACCCACCAAAAAATCATGAAGGGTGCATGTGAGGAGACAAAGTGGCAGCTCTGCAGAGGGGAAAGCTGCTCCTCACAGCTGGAAGGTCCAAGAGGAAGAGTCGTGGCAGTGAATGATGTCATTTGGGTTATTCCCAGCACTCCAGAGAGGTTTGTCTTGCCTTATGATGAATGGAAGGCTGTAAAGCTGTGTTGGTAGATCTACCCAGTCCCCTCTGAAGGCTTCTGCCAAAACCATCCTTTATTCCATGATTTGACGTGACCTGATAGAGGAACTCCTTTTGAAAGCTCACTGGAGCAACAGCCCAGCAGAGGCAGAGCAGGTATTTCTGTGTGCATAAAGGTCTGGGAAATAACTGAGTCTGAAGCAGGACAGGAAGCTTTAATGACATCCCTGATGTCCATGCCAAGGAGAAAAGCAGGGAAAACACAGCTTCAACAGCCCATTTCTGTGACAATTCCCTGCTTTCTTTCTAATGCCAATCCAGTGTTGATCCAGGGGCTCTGGATTCTCTGGTGGGCTGGGGATAGAAGTTGTAAACTCTCGAGGACAAATCAGATGAAAAAAAACCATCTCTGATCTCAGCTCAGGGTCTGCTGTCCCAATGCCAGATTTGAGGGCACTTTGCACAGCTCCTGGCTTTGAAGAGGCATTGTAAACGAGCAGCACACCCTGCAGTTCAGGGAGCTGGGTAAGGTTCTTCCCAAGGGATTGTAAAAAGGGTCAGAGGATCTCCTGGGAGGAAGGGAATTAAGTCGCTGCTTAGCCTAACCCCAAACATTGCAGCAGGGCTATGGCAAAGCAGGAGCAGCTCAAACTCTCTGTGAGGTTGCAGGAAAATCCATAAAAATCAGCTTCTGGCCAGACAGCAGGCTGGGCACAGCCTTTGGGAAGTTAAGCACATGTCACCTCTTTCTCCTTAGGAGTGAACACGTGTGTATCTTCACAGGCAATAACTTTGCCAGTTTAAGAGTTCTTGTAACCTCTGCACTAACATAACACTGGCAGAAAAAGGGGGAAAAAGTCCCTTAGGCTTGAGGCTTGGTCAGATTAAAGAGCCCTGTCTGGTAAGGTGCAGTGAATTCTTCTGTTATTGATCCCTGGGGTCATCCTTGAGACAGTGAACTAATGGACCAGCACATTTCCTTGGGTTTCCTTTAACTAAAAATTACATTAAGTTCAAGTGGGACATTAATAATTATGATGATGATGGTAATAATAATAATAATAATAATAATAATAATAATAATAATAATAATAATAATAATAGTATCAGCAGCATACCATTCCATCTCTCTCAGACAAACAGCTGCAAGGCTGATCCAGCTCTTACAGATTTTATCTGTGAGATAAAAGGCTCTGAGTTTTGACATCTTGAATCTTTCTGTTTCCTCCTGAATGTTTCACACCTCTCCCAAAAAGTCCATAGCAAGACCTAGGCAAAAAATTTCCCTGCTTGGCTTCCACCTTGGAAATAGTGTTGGATTTATTCAGCTCAGTGGTCTGGTAGCCCAAGTCTGAACCTGGGCTCATTGCAGATGTTGATCTGAAAATGCCCTATAAGAATCTCTCTAATTGCTGCTAAACCAAAACAAAACCAAGCAAACAGAGGAAGAAAACAAAACCAACAAGGTTCCCTGAGCTCATACTCTGTTAAGTGAAGGTTCCAGCAGCAGCAGATGTGACTGCTCCTCTCTTTGGGGCATCAGCTCTCCCTGATCCCTCACATCAGTTATTTGTAAACACGTGCAGAGAAAAGGCTGGAAAAGTCAGGGAGAAGTGATGGATGCCTGTTGCCATGAGCTGCAGAGGCATCTTTTCCCAGGAATTGTGCAGTGCTGCCATGTCTCACACCCTCAGTGCTGCCTCTCACAAAGCAAGGACCGTGGAAATGAAGCGATCAGCGCGGCTCGATAATTACGGTGGCAGCTCGTGTGTGCTCAGTAGGTTTGGGCTGAAAGGAGGTATATTTTAATTATTAGCATCCAATTAAATATTGAATAAGTTCCATTATTGAAGGGGGATTTTGTGCCTCTCAGGGACCCTCCAAAGAGTTAATTAGAGAGCCTGCACACTTGTAGACATGATGTGTGTGTGCCTCCACCCTCTCCGGTGCTGCTACAGATCCCAGGCTTGCAGGTATTTTCTACTCTGTGAGCCTGAAACTGGATTTTTCAATGTTCTTTAAATTGTAGAGTGTCAGTCCATCTTCAACAGCAGGAATCTTGGCATAAACTGCCAGAAAAAAAGAGCTGACCTGCGCTGCTTTGGCTGAGGAGCTGATTCATTTCAATCAAGCATGTGCATGTCTGTCCCTGCCAGCCTGGAGCAGGAGCAGTCTCCAGAGCATGGGCACATCCTGGTGGTGATAACAGCATGTCCACAGTGAGCTGTTCCCTGGCTGGACACAGCTCCTGCTGCTGAGCCTAATCTCAGAAGCCTTCCTGGGAGTTGGATTCCCACCAGGCCACTCCTGAGCTTTTCAGCAGCAGTGAGAATGGGTTGGGATTTATTTATCTAGGAATTGAGCACAGCCCTGTGCTTTCATTGCTGGCATTTTCCTGATTTTTGACTGATGCCAAATAGCCCAGTCCTGAGCATTGAGCAGGGAGGTGTTCCAGGGGTAGTACAGGTGGGAAATGTGTTATCAGGGATGAGAGAGATCAATCCTGGCACAGAAACCAGGCTGTACCAGCAGCAAGAAGAGCAGAGCCTGGACATTGCATCTGCTGGAATAGATGTGGCTATTAATTATAAATTAATACTGTAAGATTAAAATTATAAATAAGGTTTCAGAGGTGCAGAATTAGCCAAACAGAGGCACTGGGCTGTGACCCATCAAAATTTAAGGGTGGTTCAATGTTCAGAGGGAAGAGAAGCAGCTCGAGATGTTACTGGACAGCAGTGCAGTCCTCTCATGTGGTGGGGAGGAGGAGGAGGAGGAGGAGGAGGAGGATGTGACTCCAGCTGGAAATCAATCCACACGTGGCATCCATCAGGCTGCTGGGAAAGCAGGCTCCAAATGGAGTGCTTGTCATTAGGAGAAGATGCATGGAAGAGCCAGAGATGGGGAAATAGTCCATGGGGGGCTCTTTGTGAGGCAGCCCCATCAGGCAAATAGGATTATTTGGGAATGATGAGATAATTCACCAGGAAGTCATGTCAGGTTTAAGTGACCCTCCCAGACAAGGGAATGTTGGGGAAGAGGGGAGTGAGAGCTCCCAGCTGGGTCTTGGCTTTCATTCAGAGCCCAGCACAGCCTCTGTACTGGGAAACTGGGTGAACTGGGAGTGGTGAACTGCAATCTTTCAGAGGGAAACTATCTCTTTTCTCCTGAGAGGACCCCTAAACTTTGAAGCAACATTTTGCACTGAAACTGAGTTTACCTCCAACGGAGAGTTTTCCTGTGTTTTTAAGCCTTCTGTCGTGCCACAGCCCATCTGTAATGCATTCATCCTCAGAGAATAATCCATCCCAGAGGAACCAACACAAAACACAGCCAAGTTCCACAGGCAGCACTGAGAGAAAAAGGATCTAAATCCAAATCTGTGGCCACTACGTGACCAAACAGCCTCTCCAAAATTCAGGAACCCTCCCATGGAGATAAGCCAGCAGAACCTGCCCTCTTCAAATCCCCAGCAGAAAAGTTGTGCTCATAGCTAGGCTGGCCTAAAATAAGAGTCACTCCAGTTTCTTCACTAGTGTGTAAAGGACTTATATTTTAAGTCCTTTAAAACTCTGACAACACTTGGATAAATCTCCTGCTCTCTTCTCCATGAATGTGCTGGCAAATAAAAGGGGCCCTCTGACCGTGGCTCTTTGAAAAGGAATATACTTATTTTTTTTAGAGAAAACGAAGCTAAAACATTTTAAACAATGGAGTTATTTAATTATTATTTAATTCCCAACATTTTTAGGGCAGTTCTCTCTAGATGGATGCACAAGCAGGATCGACAAAGCAGCTGTCTCTCCATTCACAGCAGCAGAACCCAGAACATGGGGTTTTTTTGATGACAGCCCTTTCAAAAGCTTGGGGATGTCTGCAGGAGAGATGACAATAATTAGATTCATAACACATTAATGATGGCTGTGGCTGTGTGGGCTGTCTGGAGCAGGAAAATGAAGTGACACCCAAGCCTGTGGATCTGCAGCCATTCTGTTCCCAGCTCTGCCCCTCCTCAGGGGAACCCACCACAGATGAAGAACTGATGGACACAGGCAGCTGACATGAACCAAACCACCCTCACCCTGTAAAGAACTGCCAGAATTTGTCAGAATCTGAGCAATGTGGCCTAGTGGAAGGTGTCTATGGCAAGGGGTTGGAACTGGGTGATCTTTAACGTCCCTTCCAAGCCAAACCATCCTTTGATTCTATGACAATTAAGCAAATTCTCAGTTTTCTCTGTATTTTGCAGATTTCTTGGCCCTTCAATCTATTGGGTCCCGCACAGACCTAATACAAAAGGGATGGTTCATGCCCCATAATAAAATAAAATAGATAAATACCTGCACAACCCAAATTTATAAGCCCACCTCTTCCCTAGAATCTTATTCATAGGAGAAATCTCATGCTGAGTTTATTTTTCTTCTTCACCTGACAAGTTGTTCTAGGAGCAGACACTGTCTTTCAGAAGAAGAAAACAAATTGATCCCATTTAAAATTCTTCTTCATCCATGACCAACCCAATTTAAAATGCTATCAATCTGCATGGTGGCTTCCCCACTGGAAAAGGTGCAACCCAAAGGATTGGTGCTTTTATTTTGGCTTGTGTTGGATTTCTTCACTCATGTTGTTTGCATTTTGATGTGTTTTTAATAACACACAGGCACAACTGCATCTTCTAGGTGAAGGCAGCTCACCAGCTGCCACTGTTTATTGATTTGTTTATCTTCATTTACCTTTTCAGGACAAAAATAGGGAGCACAGTTTGTGTCCTTGCTGTGGCCAGAGTCACAGCAGCAGGGATTCCAGGCATGTGCCTGGTGATGGAGAGAAAGACCTTGAAGAACGGGAGAATGACAGCCTTTGAACACCTGGTGACCAAATTATTCCAACTGCAAAAGTGCAACTGGAATAGAAATTGCTGTGAAGGCATCACAAGCAGCAGAGAAGTGGGAAAAGTCACCTCATTGCAAAGTGGGGTGGGTTTGACCTTCTCCCTGGTCCTACAGAGGGGTGACAGCTCTGCCTCTGACCTACAGGTGCAGAGTGGGGAAGTGTCTCAGGTTGAAAGTGTAGCTGGGGGTGTGTGTTCTATTTATCATCTGTCAGAGGTGGGGCAGTTCTCTGCTGCTCACTGGGCAGTTTTCTTTATCTCTGCCACAACCAACCCTCCCTCCAGGAGATCTCTGCTGTCCATGGCCACTGAGTGTCCCTGCATGGCTGAGAAAATTCCAGCATCCCCTTGGGACAGGCTGTGCCCAGGGGAGCAGCCAAGCATTCCTACCTGGATCCAATCTGACTTTGGGAACACCCCAGCAGCCTTTGCCCAGTGCAACCCTTGAAGCTGGAACACCTGAGGGCTGAAGTGCCCAGTTCCCAGCTGACCTTGAGATTCTCTTGGGACTGAGCCAAGAGGTCTCTGCTGGAGGCAGAAACCCCTTGTAAGCCAAGAGGAAATCTGTCAATAATGGGAAACCAGAGCCATTTAGCATCAATCATAACGATGGATCCTGCCAGGGAGGAGGGGAAAGGGAGGGAGCTGTTGGCTGGGGGACCTGGGACACATCACATGTCCCTGGGACCGTGGCTGTTCCTGCACTTTAACAGGGCTGGAGCAGAGTGAGTAGCCATTAATTGACTTTTAGCTCCAGCTGTAATCCTGATGTCTCTTGGATGTCAATTAACCGCCAGTAATAGGTGGCTAATTGCATGAGATGGCCTTTCAAATGAGATGTAAGACACAGACCCAACCACTGTGGTCACTAAGGGTCCTTCTGCACATTGCACAGGAGCAGGGGATGCACAGGGCACTTTTCTCTGGCTCTTTTCCAGTGTCTTTCATTACATTACACCCTATGTCTGCACTGAATAATCTTTTCCTTGGGCTCTACCTTCATTATAGCTCTTTTCTTGTGCTTTTATCCATCCAGGGGGGGTACAGAGTTGTATTATTGCCATTATATTTAAAGGTCAAGGCAGGTGCATGTTATGGAGTCTCACAAAAACACTGTCTTTCAATACAGGCCAGGGTGAGAAAACCATCTCACAGCTCCTCCCATGAGCTGAAAAGTCAATGACATCAATTTTGTAGAGAGAAACTTCTCCTGCCTGGGTGTCCCAAGGTCGAAACAAGTCCAGGTATCCATCTCCTCACATGGGGAGAGCAAGGGCAGGTTAGAACATCAGCAGAGGGAGAGAGAAGATAAATCCTGATCTGGTAAATCCAGGGGATTGTTGGTAGGAACTGTGGTTGGAGAAGGATATCAGGGTCTGATCTCCTGTCCTCCCACACCCCTGGCAAGTACAAACCACGGACTGGACATTCAGCAGCACCATTTACCCCTAAAATTATGATTTTGTAAGAGTTGACAGAAATATTTGGCTTCAACAATGTCAATGTATTTTCTCTTTTTTTAAAAATCCGTATGTTCCCCAAAGTCCTCTGAAAGTCAACCAATCCAGTTTTTGTCACTAGAGCTTCTATGCCCAAGTAGAGCATAAAATTTTCCCTTTTGCTACTGTGGTAACTGGAGATGGATGAAAGTTTCCTTCCCAGAGGCAGACAAATTCCGGAGGTAGGGACTAAACTGTGCTAAGCCCTGCAGAAAGCAAGATGTGCTGTCACTGCACAGCTGGATTCCTGTGGCTCTGAGATGCAAATCTGGTGCAGTCACTGGAAGTTGCAGCTCACAGAATCACCCAGCTGCATCAACACCAGAGACGTGCTCAAAAATCCCTCCAGACGTGACATCTACCACAGCAAACAGACTGAAACCCCATCATTGCAGCATTTAATGTGATTTTCCAGTGCCAGAACATCACCACAAAGCCAGGCTACAGCCACAGCTGAGGTTTGTGATTGCCTGGCACCCGACTCAGCTCACCTGACAATTCCATCAATCCAGGGCCTTGCACCTTCTGCTTGAGTGCCTCCTTGTGTTCTGACAGCAGACTGGAGACAGCAGCACTGATCAGGACAGGTGACACCAACCCTCAAGTGTGAGACTGATAAGAAAATCACTCAGGATGTCACTACAGGAAAAATTACTCTTGTGTTTAAGGAGCACTTTCCCAGAGTGGGGGGTGCATTGCTCTGCAGAAAGGGAAAAGAGAAAGCCAAAACCATTTGCTGAGTAGAGTTTATTGTCCTAGGTATTGCCATTCTCCACAATTCTCCAAAATTTTGTAGCTGCAGGTGATGGAGACCAGATGCAAAGTTGACACTGGGGGTGCAGGGGGGCCCCATGTGCTCCAAAATCCTCACCTCCCCAGGAGGAAATGCCTGGTTGAAATTGGTATGACCATGTCTCCCTCTAGAGACTGCATCCTCCAGCAGCTGGGATTTGCATTCTGCTGATGTTCCAACAGTTCAAAGAGCAGGGATGGGGCTTTACATCCAGCAGCTGGAGGTTGTGCCCCTGTGGATTTACCATGAACCATGTTAGCATGGTGCTGCCACAGGGAGAGACCACAGGAGGTGTATCAGGAGCTCACAGACAGCATTCACATCCCCCTGCCAGAAGACTCAAAATTTGGAGCTCTCCAGGGGGAAAAAAAAAATGGAAAAAATATAATTTTCAGGACAGTAAATAGGAGGCTGAATTGTATGGCTGGGTCACCCAGCTACTCTTGCTAGACTGGTTTTAATGTGGGATAGAGAAACATCAAAGAATCAGAGAATGTTTTGGGTTGGAAGGGATCTTAAACACCATTCAGTTCCCCCTGCCCAGGCAGTGACACCTTCCACTAACCCAAGTTCCTGAAATATATATCTGTATCTAATCTCACAGTGCCTAAGGAGTTGGATCTTGCCTGCAGGATCTGTTTTCCCTCTGTTCAAGCACCTGAGCACTCTCTTGGAATATACCCATGCCAGGGGAAACTCAGAGCCTGGACAGGTGAGCAGACACAGGGGGAAAGCTGGGAACACAGAGGTTCACTGAGGGGAAACTGAGTTGCCAGCAGAAACCAAGCTCAAATCTGAAAAGCTTTGTGGGATCTGGTGTCACCCTGATGCCCTGTGAAGGCTGAGCTAAAACAGAGGCTGGGCAAAGTTCCAGAATAAAGCAGGATTTATGGAAAGGATCTCCTCCATGGATCCACCTTGGGCAGCACCAGAGCCCAGCCAGGGCTGCACCCAAGATGAACCCAAATGGCCCCAAAATGCACGGCCGCTCCCGGGGGCTCTCCCTGGGATCAGTTCTGCTCCATTTGCACCTTGGAGTTCATTGTCCCATTCCAGCTTTAGCCCAGGCACTCCCACCCTGCTTGTTTTTCTCTCTCCAGCCCACCTTGGTTGTGCTCTTGGGCCTGAGGTTTGGATCATTTGTCCTTGGTGCCCAGCTGGAGCAGGAATTGTTTTGTCTCCCTGCTCTGTGCAGAGAGCTCACCATCCCATAATGTGAAGCTCAGAGCCACAGACTAAAGCAGCACAGAATGTGAAAAATACAAAAGCTAAAACCTGAGGCATCATCCTGAGATTCTCACATGGGACTTATCTGTGACATGAGCCCAACTGGAAATCCCAGATTCTCTGCAGGGGCACTGGGGATGCTCTAGGAAAGAGACTCAGCTAGGAGCCTGTGTTTGAGCATTTGAACTGCACCCTCTGCACCTGCTGATTTACAGGAGGCTGCACAGAGGCAGCCAGACTGGCAGGACATTCAGCCCAAGATGAAGGTCATGTGCTCTCAGGGGATGTCAAAGCTTTTCCCCACAATTTGGTTTTGCATCATCAAACACCAATTCACAGGAGCCAAAAGGACTCATGACTCCAGAGGGCTCCCAATGATGTGACATTTAAATGGTTTCTCATGTCCTTCCTGGGCCAGGGCAGACTATGTCACATCCCAGGTGAGTTCTGGGATGTCCAGAGTAGAAAATATCTCTTTTCCCCTCTCTGGGGAGCACATCAATGGTTTAGTGTTTTCACAATGCAGAAAAAAAAAAAAAAAAAAAAAGATAAAAAATATTACATTTGATTTATTTTCCTGCACAGAAAAGTGGTAGATTTCTGTTTGCCTGATGTTTAAGTTGTTTCCTTGAACCTCTGTTTGAAGCAACAGGTTTAATCTGTCATGGGCCAAGGGGACCAGGGGAGGAGAACAAGCTGTGCAACAGCATTGGGAAACTGAGAAGAAAAGTGGAAGGCATCCCACATTTAAAAGGGGTTTGTGAAATCCAGGGCTGGGATTGATAAGATACAAGGTGAGGGTCTTTCTGAGGCTCTCTGAGCTGCAGACAGTCCCTGGTTTAATCAGAGGATTAAACCCAGCAGCAGGGTGACGTTGATCTCCCCCTGTGCTGTCTGCAAGGAGCACAGAGCCAACCAACCCAGCACTTCACCAGCTCCTCCCCTCTCTCTCTGAGGCCAGCACAGCTGGACACACCAAAGTACAGCTGTGGCTCCACCAAACCCCCTCATCCAGCTGTTTCCCCATCCCAGCCCTCCCCTGACCTGCCTTCAAGGCGCCCTTGTCGTGGAGGGCTGGCTTTGCTCTGAGGCTCTGGGGGATGGAGGCACTCTCAGCATTCAGTGACATCCCCAGCACGAGGCAGACAGGCAGGAGACAGCCAGGGCAGCACAGGCCAGGGGGGCACGGTGCCTTGTGCCTCTGAGACCTCTGAGGCCTCTCTACCCAAAGAGCAGGGCCACAGATGAAACCAGAGTGGGGTTTTGTCACAGGGACTCGCTCCTGCTTTCAACACTTCTGAAGTTTCTCCCTAAACAAGGATTAAAACAATAAAAATAGCGACAGAGAAAGAAAGAGAGAGAGTGTGTGTGTGTGTGTAGGAACTGCAAGAAGAAGCACAGAAAATAAAGGAGGAGGCAGCAAAAGTTTCCCAAGTGCAGCTGCCTGAGCTGGCGTTAGTGCTTTGGGGGGCTTGGAATATCTGCTTTGCACACATAGAAACACACAGCCCTATAAGCAGTGATAGTATTTTGTAATTAAAGGTGCCCCACAGCAAGGCTGTTCTCAACAGAATAATACCATAATCTTTACAAATGCCTTTGCTTCCTTGAAAAGATGCAGCTAAGTCAAAGACGGAGACATAGGGAAGAAAAAAAAAAAATAATAGCACCAAAGGCACTCAGGATGCAATAAAATAGAGGATTAGATCTACATTACTTTCATTACATTATATTGTATTTTTATTATTAGGTCCACAGTTATCATTTAATCTTATAGCTGCTGTGTCTGATAGAGTGGAACAAAAACAAATGGAATTCATCCCCCACACACACACCAAGGAATTGGAGATTAAGGAAAGATTAACATCACGTGTAAATGAATGAAAAATGTAAATGGGAAAAGAAAAAGGGAAGAAAATGAGGGGTGTTGGGGCTGGGGAAGCCACCCAGGTGTGAGGTTAACTCTCCTTTATCTCTACCCACTTTCCTACAGCAGGAGGGAGAACCAGGGAGCTCAGCCACTCCTGGGCATTCCTGAACTAAAGGAATGAATTCCACTTGCTCTGAGGATCCATCCCCTTGTGATGGAACCAGGCTCTAGAGAGCAGGACTCCAGCACCAGGCAGATCTCAGCACCCTGGTGGTGTGACAAAACCAGGGTTTGCCTCTCTTCACCCTCACCTGGTTTACAGGGGGATTAATTTTAGCTTGGGAGGCTTAAATCTCATTTTCCCCTACCTTTTCCCTTATTTCCAAGAGCAGTGACCAGGCAGCATTCCTGCTGCTCCATCCTCCTGCTGCCAGCGTGTGTGGGGCTCAGCACAGCCTCACCAACCCTCACTCTTTTGCAGGATTAATTTCTGGAGGAGAGAAATGGCTGACACAATCCAGGTATTTCTTGGCTGCAATCCTATTTACCGAGAGCATTCACAGAGGATTTACAAACCTAAAGGGGGATTTAAAGGGAATTTGGGCACCTAACTCTGAAACAGCAAACCTGAAAATCCCCACTCATCCATCACCTGATCCCAGAGGTTCCTGAGCTGCACAGGTACCATTTTTTTCCCCTGTACTGGCATGTTCAGAAGATCTTTGGTCATGGCAAAGCTGAGCAGTTGCTAACCAGAAATCCCCCTGCTCTTTAGCTAACCAACCCCGAGCATCCCTTTATCCCTCAGCAGTTCCCAGATGCCTGAGGCTCTCTGCAGCCACAAAGGCAGAGCTGTTGCTGGTTTATTTTAAAATGCAGCAGCTCCTTCTTCCCTCCATCCATAAAATAGCTTGGGAGAGTCTCCTGGGATCT
>VZRH01004770.1:336654-384514 GCA_013397555.1 Urocynchramus pylzowi | reverse complement strand
TTTTTTTTTTTAAATTTCAGAAAGGGAAGAAAAAAAATAGGGGGGAAAAATGCTAAAAATCTAAAGGTGAAAGGTAACTTCTCCCAGGAAATATCAGTGGCAGTAACTTTATTGAAGAAGTGAAGGATTAGAAAGAGCAAAATAGAAACAGGCTTGACAAAGTGGGCAACAAATGTGAAATAATGCTGCTTCCTTGGTAAACAGGCTCAGTAGCAATGAAATAAATATTGGGTCTTGCTGAAAGAGTCCATCAAATCCATATCAGCAAACCTCAGTGTCACAGGGAAAAAAACAAGGCAGGAGACCAAAATGGTTGTACCAGGAATGCTTTAAAAGCCTGAATATTTGGGCAAGGAAAAACAAAAATTGGTCATAAAGTGGGAGGGAGGCTGCAAATTTAATGAAAAAAATAAAGGAAAAGTGAAACTATGGAGGAAAACCAGGGAGTTTGATGTAGACAGTGAATAAAAGTGAGTTAACAACAACAAAAGAAAGATCTGGAAATCATTCAAAATAAGGGGATGAAAAAAAAGAGCAAGTCTGGTATTTAATTGGGAAGGAAAATATACATCCTGTGATGCAGAGATGGCATGAAGTAGACCATATCTTCACAAAGTTGATAAGACATTTCTATCTTCTTGCAAAAAGAAAAAAGAAAGGTTAATTGTGATCTGATAGATAATACAATTAATTATAAAGTTGATGGAGAAGAAAGAGCGGCCCTGTGAGAGAAACAGAAGTGGTGTGAGGGTGACACAGATGGATCTGAGCCACCAGAACCTCGTGGAATCTTCTGGAATGCTAAAGGAAGTGGCTCTGAGCAGTTTACTCCTTTTGCTCAGTACTCCAGAGATGGCAGGGGAGGCCCCAGAGGACAGGAGAGCAGTGAGCATGGCAAGTGTCTTAGAAGGGAAAGAGAAAAGCAAAAAAACCTCATCTCAATGCCTGGGATGATCTTGGAGGAAACTTCTAAATTATTATTGGGGGTTACATCTGCCCCACACGTCTGTATGATTTATACTGTGATATAAACTGATTTATATTGTGATATAAATCACATTTAACATGCAACCCACAGGCACCATGAAGACTGTTTGACAGCACAGCTTTCCCCTGGATCAGGGAAAGGCAGGAGGTGTGATGGACAACACCTGAAATCCCATCCTGAAGGATTTTCTGGCACCTTCAATAGGGTGAGGTTTGTGTGAAATCATGGTCCAGCAGGTAACTGTTGTTAAATGCCAGGCTCAAAGACAAAATAGTTTATTGTATAGCAGAAGGGGATCCCACTTCTGGTGGGGTCGGGCCTTATGTGGGATTCAAATGTTCAATATTTCCTGATGACTTGCACAAGGATGTTGACACCTCAGAAGGCATTCAGAGGTTTAGGTTGGTGAGTAGGGAAAAATTCTTCACTGAAAGGGTGGTCAGGCTGCCCAGGGAAGTGGTGGAGTCACTCTTTGGAAGTGCTGAAAAGATGTGTGGATATGACATTTGGAAATAATATGGTTGGGTAGTGCTGGGCTAATGGTTAGACTTGATGATGTCAAAGATGTTTTCCAATCTTAACAATCTACAAAAATAAATCTTTTCCCTTCAAAATGTTCTCCCATCTCACCAATCTGCCTCAGCACCCACACATTGAGATATTTTGACCTTCCACACTCCAAGAAGCAAACCCAGCTCTGTATAGGAGGGAGTAACAAGTTCCAAGGGTCACATCAACATTCTGCCTGAGATCCCATAACTGATGTCACTCATGATGTTGTCAGGTGTAGGCTTCTATTTTTACAGCAATATGGGCTGCCACAGACATCAGTTTTCCCTGCTCTCATGTGCCAGAAGAGATCTCAAGAGGAAAAGGGAGTGGGGAGAAGAGAGAGGTTTGGAATTATAGTGTAAAATACCCATTTTTTTTAGGCCATCTTGCCTAGTGGATGGATTTATCTTGTCTCTAAGGCCTGTTGGCAGGATTACAGGAGGCACAGAATTCCTGTCCTCTGCTTCCAGCAGACACAAAACTCACCTGTCCTTTCTCCCCTCTTACACCAGGAACCAATTCCAACAGATCAATGCAATGCATCCTTTAACAAGTCAGCTTCTGGAAGCCTTCTTTGTTTCATTGATTTAATACATTCCTGTTACTTCTTTGAAAGGAAAAATGACACCAAGACTGCCCCATCACACCAAAGAAAGCAGCTCCCAACTCTGTGGCCACTTCCAAGAGGCACAGCAGGAATTTGGGACTGGTGTGGTGCCCCAAGGGGTTCTTTGTCCCCCCCTCCCTTGTCATGAGTCCAGACAGGACTAGGATGGATTTGCCATCTAATACTAATATGGACATAGAGCAGCTTTGATTCTGAGACTAAAGAAAACAAAACTAACCCTGGGTTCTTGCAATCTTAGCTCTGATGGCTGGGTTTTTCTCTCTTAAATATCCCAAGGAGTTTTGTGGTTTGTTTTTTCTTTTTTTTTTTTAAACAGATAAAAAAGCAACTGAGCAAAATTCTTGATGTAGTCTGGGCCCACCAGGTTTACATGATGAACACAGGCAATTTTGGAGGTGAAGAGCTCCCTGTCTCTCTGAGGCAAGTTCAGCCTGCCCACAAATCCCATCAGTCCATGAAGCAGGGACAGCAGACCCTCTTGGCAATCCCACCTCAAGATTCAGCCTGCCCACAAATCCCATCAGTCCATGAAGCAGGGACAGCAGACCCTCTTGGCAATCCCACCTCAAGATTCAGCCTGCCCACAAATCCCATCAGTCCATGAAGCAGGGACAGCAGACCCTCTTGGCAATCCCACCTCAAGATTCAGCCTGCCCACAAATCCCATCAGTCCATGAAGCAGGGACAGCAGACCCTCTTGGCAATCCCACCTCAAGATCAGATAGGGTGGGTGGCACCTGCTGTGGGTAACATTAGATGCTGGAAGGACATTGGGTTCCCAAGCAGGTCCCCTTGGGATCATTCCAGCCTGTAAATCATGTCCAAAAGGAAAAAAATCACCTTTATATCCAACCTTGAGCTACTCCTGCACAGCCATAGTCCGTGAGGAGCGGGAGTCACAGAGTTATGGAATCGTGGAATGGTTTGGGTTGGAAGGAACCTTAAAGATCATCCAGTTCCACCCCTGCCATGGGCAGGAACACCTTCCACTATCCCAGGCTGCTCAAAACTCCATCCAACCTGGCCTGGAACTTCCAGGAATGAGGAGTCCACACATCTCTGGGCAACCTGTGCCAAGGCCTCACCACCTTTGTAGTAAATGTAGTAAATATAAAGTAAACATCTAACCTAAACCTACCCTCCTTCAGCTGAAATTACCTCAGAGTCCTCTCTCCTCCTTGAGATGCCCCCAGGAAAGCAAACCCCCTTCCCCCCCAGTCCTGTCACCCTGAAGCAGACCCTGGCCCAGAGGAACCAGGATTTATGGTCGGCTCATCTGTCTCTGAAGGAGTCTGAGGGCAACTGGCTCAGCTTTGGCTGGCTAAATCACCCAAATCCATCTGCAGTGACAGTGTGGTCCTGCTTCCCTCACAGTTGAAAAGGTGCCTGTAATCTCCAGGAATAGCAGCAATAGTTGTTGCCTTTTGCTGATAACCCAGCCATGTATTATTTTCTCCCAACACCCAGTAGGGTTTGTTTGGTTTCCCTCGTACAGGACTCTTTAATCTTTGTTTTGACCTTAAAAGACCTGCCAGTGTTAGTCCATGAAATCAGCTTAACAACTTTCCCATCCTTTCTCTCCTGCTTTATGAGAATAATTTCCCCATTGGTTCCACTTTCCTCCTTCATCCCCTCAATTTCGCATTTGTTGTTGTTGTTATTAGTTATTTCTCTTTCTCACCCCGGTCCCCTGCAATTCCAGTTCCCTGCAGAGAAATTACAGATTGCAGTAATAATTAGTTGGTAGTGTTATCTGCTTCTGTCCCTCTGATAGCTCTCAGAATAAAGCTGTCACCCAGCACTGACCGTCTCATGTAATCAGAATAATATAAAAATAACCTTGCTCAGCACTGCCAGAGGTTTTCTTGCTTTGGTGCCTTAATTGTGTTTATTAATCAGAAAACACAATTAATTTCCCTGTTTCTGCATCTACAGGTTCTTTTTTTTTTTTTTTTTCCCCTTCCAAGATGAGTTTAAGATTGTGATCCTATTTATTTGGCTATTTCCTACCACTTTTCTCCTAAAGAAACCATCATCAAACTGGGAGTGGGGAACTCCATGATTTTGTTTGAGTGGATTTGTTTGCTCGTTTTTACCAGCTTTTGCCAAGTTTCACCAGTTATCCTGGTTTCATTCTGCCTGTGATTTGAACCTATTTTGAAACCTGTTTGGGACTGCACCATTTTAAAAATCATCCCTTGGACTCTGTTCTCAGTCCATCACTCACATCTCCCCGTGTCACCTGCAGCCTTGATGTCCTCAGCTGCACCCTGACCCTGACTGGTGCTTGGTGACATCCCCTGAGTTCTCCAAACCACATTCCTGCAGTGACTTGGGAGCCTTGGTCAGGATTTTCGAGCAAGTGCTGATTCCAGTGGGAAGCAATTTGAGGAAATTCTGGGTCTTTTGAGTGCAAAAAAGTCCTGTGAGGACAAAATGGGTTTCCTGTGGATGTGAGCATTCTGTGAGCATCAATCCTTCCAGGAGAGGTTGCATGAAAGCCAAACCAATGCTCAGAGTTGTGTCTGCTTGCAGGAAATTAGGATCAAGTGTTGGAAACACAGGAGCAAATCCTACTGTGAGCAAAGGAAGTGTCCCAGTCTCACTACAGAAGAGCCATGGAGATGATCCATGAACATTCCAGCAAAAAAAAAGAGCCAAAAATCTTCTGCTGCAAGAACAACTCAGAGGAACTGAGCAGCAGTTCCTCATCACACCCAGAGTGGTGGGAGCACACTCCAGGGGTACCCACAAAGTCCTTGCTAAAAATTCACTCCAGCAGAGGTTGATGCTTGGAAAACACCTGCAATCCAATCTGTCAGCAGGACTCTGGGAATTTCTTCCTTTAAAATAGCTGGGCTGCACAGCTCAGCTGTCAAATGTGAGATGTATTCCAGGAAACCACTTCTGAACAATCCACTGAGAGAAACATCAGCAGGGATTGCTTCAAATTCAAAGTAGCTGCAATCAACTGATAGGGAAATTATTATTCCCTGCCACAATTACCCACCTGGTTTCTGTTACAACCCCTACCAGCTTTAAAAGTCAACATCCCTCTTTCCTGGTGCTAAACCTGGTAGGAAAGAGAAAGATCAGGGAGCAGAGAAAATGGACTGAAAAAGAAAATAGGAGCAATTTGAACAGGGACAGAAGATCTCTTGGGGCAGTGTGTTGTGTGTAGGGCAGGGCAGCAGCATTCCAGAATGATGCTTGAAAGCTGACACAGACCACAGGAAAAACTTCTGGAAGATATGGGATGAAATCCTTGGGATAAAGTTGTTACCCTTGAGACAGCACATGACAGCTTTCAGCAAAAGCTGTGCTCCTCCCAAAAAAATGTGGGGTGATTGGAGAGTCTGGAAAGGCCACAAAAGGGCTCAGAAAATAAATCCTTTTGGGCAAGTCAGTGCTGCTCAGCAGAAAGGAGACAGGACTGAGAGGTGGTTTAGGAATGGTCTTCAACAGGCAAAAAATCATCATCAAAACAACACTGCTCCCTGTGCCTGCTGGTGATGGGGATCTCCATGGAGGACACAATAATGAGCTTAAAGGGCAGAGAGACATGCAGGGAAGAAACTGGGAGAATATTTAATGCTCAAGAAAAGGCCTTTGACAGGTGTAGAGATCTCCTCGTTGAAGGTTAATGAAAGCAGGTATAGAAACTGGGGTAGGATGGGCTCTGTCCTGGGACAGAGGAATAGACAAAATGAAAAAAACTCTGGGTTTTTTTGGCTGTCTTCAGGCTTCTACTAGCCCATAACCTACATCAGGTGACATGGTCTTCCAGATCAGCTTGTGGGAGTCACCAGGAAACAAGCACAAAGATTTCAGGAGTCAGGACACAGTCCAGGAGTCCAAAAGGTGGGAACCATTGAATTGCTGGAGCAGTAAAATCCAAGTAGTAAATGTGAAAAGCTCCTGTCTCTTCCTGAAAGTTTTGGAAGACTTTTCTTCAGGTCAGCAACAGCCTTACCCACAGTCCCTGCTTAACCCATGAGAGGGAAATCAAATCCATAGTTAAGGATGATGCTTGCCTGTATCCAAAGGTTGTCACCCTGTGATAATTCTCCCCATTTCTCCTGGAAGCCATCCTAACTCACCTGCTCTGCTCATTATTTTCCAGCCTCACAGTCTCAGGGCAAAGATAACATCCCGGAAATCAGCTTCAGGTTGTAATTACAATATATATTGGTTTACAAATTCAATTGTTTAGCAGGGCAGGCTGCAGTCAACATTCATGGGAAGAGGAGGAAAGGAATCAGATTAGAAATCAGGTGGAACAAAGGAGGCTTGGAATGAGAACATGAGGGAAAAAAAGGAGGTCAGCACAGAAACAGAGAAACCATGCATTGGTCATTCAGTACTAAGGTCAAATTTAGTCTGGACTATACACCTCTGACTGTGAAAACTGAGTGGGTGTTTAAAAGTTGGTTTAAAAAAATTAAAAATTAAACAGAAAGGTCAAACAAAAGATTACAGGATTTAGATATGTAATTTTCCCCATAAAACTAAGGGACAAGGCTTTTATTTCTATCAGCTTTAACCTGGAGACCAGAGCAGCACAGGGACTGAAAAAGAAAATAGGACCAAACATAGGGTACCAGTGAAAGGAGATGGTCTTAGAGAAAAGCAGCCTAGATTTTGTTGGATTTTTTCTCTTTTTTTTCTGGATTAGGGGTTTTTTTTTAGAGCTGGGCTGGGATCATCTAAACTGAATGGACATCTTCCTTCTCTTCTGGGCTGTCAGTAACTCAGCAGACGAGTCAATCTGAGGTTGATGCCCTGGCTGGTTGACCAGCATCAGTCCCCTGATGAGGAAGTGCAAATTGCTATTAAAGGTAACATGAGCAGGCTCGCAGGCTGGGTGTATCTGTAACAGCTGGATTTTGGCAGTTGGCTTGTTAAACCACTCCAAATGCAGAGGGAGAAGTGCTGGTGAGCAGCTGCATCCACTGGAAGACGCTGTGCAAATCCACGGGAAGCGCTGGTGAACAGCTGGAACACGCCAGATTTCCCATTTTTGTGCCTGGTTGATGAGGTGGTTTGTACCAGTCCTGTGCTCCTGCTCAGCAGTCAGTTTGACAGACAGAAAAACACATCTTCATCTTACCAGCTCCATCACCTCCCTGCACTGCAGCTTTCACCATTTCTTGTGTCTGTGCCCCAGAGCAGGCTTGAGACCAGGGTGCTAATGCTCATCCTCTGCCAACACACCTGGGTATGGATGGTGAGGCAGAGATTAAATTCTTCTCTTCTTAAGGACCTGTGGAAGAATGCTTGGTCTAAATAGTTAAAATTTGCCATTTGCAAACTGCTGGAGGATGGAGGAACCTCTGGAGATTATCTGGCCAAATCCCACTGTTCAAGTAGGAACAGTTTGACCAAGGGCTGTGTCCAATTGGGTTTTGAATATTCACATAGATGGAGAGGCCACAACCCCTCCAGGCAACCTGTAGCAGTGTTAGGTCACCCTCTCAGTACAAAAAAAAAAAAAAAAAAAAAAAANCCAGAGAAACCTGAGCGAGGTTGAGGCCCCCACAAAAAAAAAAAAAAAAAAAAAAAAAAAAAAAAAAAAAAAAAAAAAAAAAAAAAAAAATTGTTTTTTTTAATGTTTAAACAGAATTTCCTGTGTCTCATGGGAGCTTGACCACTACCTGAAATCCTTGTTGTGAAAGCCTCAGAGAAAAGACCCTGTAAAACATCTCGGGCTGAGCTGCAGAAAAGTCTTATTTCAGCTCAGAAGGACCAGATTTGCAGCCCAAGAACAAGCAAAGATGACAAGTCCCATCCTCACATGAGACTTTTCTCTCCTGCCTACATAGCTGCAATAGTCAACTTTTTATTTTTCTTTGTCCGGGGACATTGTAAAATAAACTGGCTGATAGGAAATGGAGATTTCTGATTGCTCCAAGCATTTCACGAGACATTATTGCTTCAGCTGCAGCTATTCTGCCTGAAATATTACATTTAAGTCTATTTCATGAATGACCTTTTCAAGGGAGAGGCTAAAAGAGATGGCATGGAGCTGATTTTAAGCTGTCTCTTCAATGCTTCTAACCAAAACACAACCACAGTAGGAGGCACATGAAAATGTGTCTGAATTTTCACCTGCCAGACTCAGGAAAAGCCTCACCCTGATGCTAAAAGCACTAACCCTGTAGTAATTTGCATGCAAGGCCTCTCTCAGACTGTGTGTGAGTTTTGTGTGTTCAGTCCCACGTTGGTGCCCCAGCCAGCAGGCGTGGGTCCCTCTGCCCTTTGGCAGATGGCACTGAAACCTCCCAGTCCCATGGCAGGAGCCAGGATGTTGGAGTCAACAGCAGGTCTTTCCTTTGGGACTGCAGAACCAGACTTCTCTGCTTTCCCAAATTTCACAGAGCTAAAACCAAAGCAAATGAATTCCCAGTTCTAATCTGCTCCCTCGCACATCGGCACAGGGTTGGATTTTACCCAGACACTCAGAGTTGGAAACCTTCAAGTGACCCAGTTACAAGGTGCTTTAGAACCCTGTGCAGGGCTGAGAGAATGAACTCTCCCAGCTCACCTGCAGCACAAAGGGAGGGAGGAATCCTCTGCTGCATCAACCCACGCACCTGGAAGGAATGGACGAGCTTCAGGGCGCACAAACCCTCTGTCAGATTTTTTCCAAGCAATTAAAACCAGCAGACAGGGAGCAGAACTCCCGTGGTGAGAGCATTGCTGGGAGAGTTCTCCATCCCTCTTTACCAGCTGAGTGAGGCTGATGAAGTGAAAGACCAGGCAGGGGAAAAAGGAGCTCTCTTGTCTTGGATAACAGCATGTCCTCAGAGGCAGGAGGGATGGTAGGATGGGTGGTTGACAGCTGATGGCTGCTGAGCATCCTGTGAAATGATGAGGCCCTGGCACAGGGTGCCCAGAGAAGCTGTGGCTGCCCCTGAATCCCTGGAAGTGCCCAAGGCCAGGTTGGATGGGGCTTGGAACAACCTGGGATAGAGGAAGGTATCCCTGCCCATGGCACTGGATGATCTTCAAGGTCCCTTCCAACCCAAACCAGTCTGTGATCCAGATCTGTGATTTTAAGAACCTATTAAATGATTATTTTTTTCTCCAACCTGTTCTTATCACTCTGCTGACCATCTCAGAACACCACAGTGGCAGCTGGCACTGCTGGACACTCTTCCAGAGTGTCTTGGGAAAGTTCAAGAGCTGAAAAGTCTTTGGAAGATAAACTGGAGAGAGAATGTGGCAGTTCTGGGCAGCCTGATCAGGGCACAAACCTGAACCTCTTTCTGCACAAACACTGACCTGGCACCTTTCACTGGCCCTAAATGATTTACAGAACAGTTCTGCCTGGGAAACCTACAAACCTGAGCAAGCCATATGCATTATTTATAGCAATTTCCTTGAGTTCCAGATGCTCATCACAATTCATTTGCATCTCATTCAGCACAACTCAAGATAGCCAAAGGCTGTACAAGGGCTCGAATTCCAGCCATATGCCAGGGCATCATGACCAGCATGACTCTGCAAACACCTGGAAAGGTCAGTGGTGGTTTGCTCTCCCTGCATGTTCCTGCACTTCTTGCAAGCCCTGTCTGACCTCTCCTGTACAAACACATGCCAGGAAAATGCTGATTTCTCTGGAAGATCTCTTCCTCGTTTATCCCAGCAGGGAGAAGAGAAGAAGCAAAGCCACAGCACCCCAGCTGCAGCTTCTCTGCTGCTTCCAGGTGCTGCATCAAAGGTTTTCAGAGGTGTCTGTCAGGGAGGTGGGTGATTTTATTCCAGATCTGTTGCAGCTACGTGGGTTTTAGCCTGGTTCAAGCCACTTCAAATCCTGCAGCAGATGAAGGCAGCTCAGCTCCCCATCAGCTCAGGTCTGAGCCTGTTAACAACCACAACATGGAGAGAAAGGCTTTGGTTCATAACTCTGTAAAATCCCTTACTCTGAGCAGCCACAGCAGAGTCAGTGAGCTCACACAATCACAGAGGCACTGGATGGTTTGAGTTGAAAGAGACCTTAGAAATCATCCAGCTCCAACCTCTCCTGGCCTCTGCCATGGGCAGAGCTGCTCTGTCTCAGTTTCTCTGAAATGAAGCTGATGCTATTTATTTTCCCCAAACCAGTGCCTGCAGGGTTTAACTGTGGTCTGAGGTGGAGCAAAGAGTAGAGCAGGACCCTCTGTGTTGTCTGAACAACACAGAAGTGAAGTGGAGTCATTTCCTCTCATAATCTCATAATATTTTCTGGATTTTCCCTAATTTGCATGGCAGCATCTCCCAAATGGCTCACACCGTGGTCCAGACCTCCCCAAAGCTGGTGGGCAGCACCTGCCCATGGCACAGCCCTCTGGACAGTACCTTCCTCTCCTGGCACTTCTCAGCCTCCCTGCTCAGATTTTTTCATGCTCTGGATTTAAATCTTGCAGATTTACACAGCCACACCAAGGCAATGGGTTCTATGTATCCCTTGTGCTTGAATTTGCTGTTTTTCTAACAACTCTGAGATGCCACCTGACATACACACCTTTCCCCCAACAGCCATCCACCTGCCTCCCCCCAAAAAACAAACACTGAATCACTGCTAATTGAAAATAAATTGAGTTTGAAAAAGACAGGAGACATCTGCATATGATGTTGTTGTATTATTACAATTAGGCAAATGAGGTTTTCAAGCAAACTTGAAATAAATTTGGGAGAATTTATGCCAGCATTAACTCAAACATAATAAAAAGCCATTTTCAGAGTTGGGGTTTTTTTGGTGTGGGGTTTTTTTTTTGTTGTTGTTTGTTTTGTTTGTTTGTTTGTTTTTCAGCAAAGCAAACCCATTTACTGTTTTATTGGGACAGGAATGGTTGGGTGAGGTGATGTCTTCAAGCATCCAAAGAATTCAAAGCCCTTTCACAAAGCTGGGGATGGCTGGGGAAAATGATGAGCATTTTGCTGTGCTCGTGGCTCTTTGGGAAAGAAAGCCCAGATGCAGGAAGCTTAAACTTCTTTCCTAAATTCCCTGGTTTTTTGAGACTCAGCCACTCAGCCAGCATAAGGAAAGTGCTACAGAGGGGGTTATGGAGAGCCAGTCCTTGAGGAATACCAGGCAGAAGGACTTGTTGGGAATTGAGTTGGGCTGAATGAAGGCTTCAGATGTTTACAGGGAACTGGTGTTATTCTGAGAAACTGTCCCTGAAGGGCTGGAAACTTGCAAATGCTGGTAGGAATTTAAAGCAACAGCATCTCCTGGCCAGAACTTGTGCCTGCACACACACACAGAGAAACTCCAAGTAAAATCAGAGACAAACTCCAGATATTTGGCAGATCTCTGTGTAAATGACTGTAAAACATTCTAAGTTTTGTTATAGATGATCTCCCTGCAGTAGCATTTGTACTTTCCCATGCTGCATTACAGCCAGGGCCACACACAGCCCCAGCATTGCACTGAAGAGCCTGGGGAGCTGCTGAGATTCCCAGGACAGATCAGGTCTGCTTTCCATACACAAGCCACCAGGACCACTCAAAAAGCAGGTGTCAGGGGTTAACAGGAGCCTGGCACTCTGCCCTGTGCCTGCTGCACATCAGCAAAGAGGCCTTTGCTTTGTCAGAGCCTGGGTCTTTATTGGTGTTGATATTTCCATGACCTTGTGTGTGGAGAGACTTGGTGAAGGAGGGGGAATGCTGGGAGTGTCCCTGTCCCAGTCTGACAGCTCTGCCTGGCCAGAGTGCCAAACACAATCAGAAAATCAGGGAATTGGGTTGGAAGGGACCTTGAAGATCAGCCAGTGCCACCCCTGCCATGGGCAGGGACACCTCCCACCATCCCAGGCTGCTCCAAGCCCTGTCCAGCCTGGCCTTGGGCACTTCCAGGGATCCAGGGGCAGCCACAGCTTCTCTGGGCACCCTGTGCCAGGGACTCATCACCCTCAGAGTAAAGAATTTCTTCTTAATATGTAATCTAAACCTGCCTTTCATCAGTGTGAAGCCATTCCCTGTGTCTGTCCCTCCACCCCTTGTTCCACATCCCTCTCCAGCTCTCCTGGAGCCCCTTTAGGCCCTGGAAGTGGCTCTAAGATCTCCCAGGAGTTTTCACCATGTGAACACTCCCAGCTCTCCCAGCCTGGCTCCAGAGAAAAACTGCTCCAGCCCTTGGACCATCAACAGTCAGAGTTTTGCTGCTTTTTTTACCCTTCATGCTACAAAAGGCTTCTAAATGGAACCAAGATTCTGGCTTTTTAGGTTTACACAGTAAACTCTGGCCTGGAATTATCCACCCTGTGTTTTCACCTCGCACAACACCAAGCATTGTGTGAGACTGGGGTTTTTTTCCTTCCCCCATTGCCACAACACCAAATGTGTCATTTCTAACACTCCTTTCCTCCTCTGTACCATTGCACACAGCATGTCCTCAGCCTCCACCACCACTGGCACTGGCAGAGCCTCCCCTGTGGCTCTGGAAGAAGCTGATGGAAAACTCCTGCTGGCTGGGAAGATGGGGCCCACAGGAGATGTGACAGGAACCAGAGCTACATTTGTGGCTGAGCTCAGATGTGCTTTGACATTAGCAAAGCCTGCAGTGTAGTTCCAGAGCAGCATTGCTCATTTCAGGGATGCTTTGGGCCCAGGAAGTGGGAGCCATGTGAGGGACAGTTATCTGCAGAGGGAAAGCCCCATAAAAGTGTTTTAAAATTAAAGAAAGGTGGAAACTTTAAAAGAACAAACCAGCCACAGCTGAACTTGCCAGGTTGCCTTTTTCCAGCTCACTCACACCTGTACCTCCAGCTACAATTTCCAGGGCAAACAGACTAAAGATGCAGAGCAGGGGATAGTTCAGGGTGCTCTGTCAGTGCTGTCTTTCCCAGAATCTGTCTTTTGAGGAGGTCACAGATACCCTGCCAGGCTGGATTTCATGCCACCCAACACAGTCTCCTTCATCTGTTTTAGATGTGGACTTGAACTAATCATTCCCCCAATGTGCCTCCCTCCCTCCAGTAATGGTGAATGGGTCAAGGCTTCATTGGACACACCTAAGTGTCCCTTCAAGCCAGATGAATCTTCAAGAGAAGTACCCTTAGGCTGTCTAGAAAAACAAACAAAAAAATACCAAAACAAACAAAAAAAACCCAAAAACCAACCAAACAAAAAAACCCCCAAAAACCTCAAAAAACAAACAAAAAACAACCAAANGAGGAGGTCACAGATACCCTGCCAGGCTGGATTTCATGCCACCCAACACAGTCTCCTTCATCTGTTTTAGATGTGGACTTGAACTAATCATTCCCCCAATGTGCCTCCCTCCCTCCAGTAATGGTGAATGGGTCAAGGCTTCATTGGACACACCTAAGTGTCCCTTCAAGCCAGATGAATCTTCAAGAGAAGTACCCTTAGGCTGTCTAGAAAAACAAACAAAAAAATACCAAAACAAACAAAAAAACCCCAAAAACCAAACAAACAAAAAAAACCCCAAAAACCTCAGAAAACAAACAAAAACAACCAAACAAAAAACCAAAAAAAAAACCCCAATAAAAACCACCAAAACCAAAACACAAAACACACACAAAAAAAACCCCAACAAACCAACCAAACAACAACAACAACAAAAAAAACCCAACAAAAATAAACCAAAAAAAAAACCCAAAAAACAAAACAACTACAAAAAAAAACCCACCAAAAATGACAGAGCACAAAGAGAGACAGGAAAGGTTCAGGAAGGAGAAGGGAGAGGGCACATTTTATTGTGGTTGAAGAAAGTCAGAGAGTCACAATGACACTGCAGAGAAAAAGCATCAAAGGAGGAGAGGTTTAAGCTTAGCTCTGCTGCCATCAGGAAACCTTGAGCCGTGCTGGAAGGAGGTGTTGGAGCACTCCAGAGCTCCAGAACAGCAAGTCCTGACATTCTCCATCCATTATTTCACTTCAGCTTTGTCCTGGAGCCCTCAGGAGTGTGTAAATACTGTAACCAAGGCACGATGCTCCTCATTAACAACTTCCCTGCTGTCCTCACTGTAAAAGTAGGGAAAGTTTCATATCTAAGAGAAACATCACCATTAAGCTATCACTGGCCTAGCTAAGCTCTGGCTGCACCTAACCAAGCACTGACCCTCCACCACCCCCATGCTTGGCAATGGCTCTGTGGCCAGGCAGGACTTTCCTGAACCCCACTCAGGGCTTGTCCCCTGCCAGGGCCATTCCCAACAGAAAATGATGTGGGGACAAGGGGAGCTCAGCAGTGTGGATGCAAGGCATGAAGGATGAGAGGACTGCCCCTGTGTAGGAACCCAGGAGGTCTCTCTGACAGTCCTGGATGGTCCAGGTCCCAGCCAGGGGGCTTGGAAGCCCTGGCAGGGGGCTTGGAGACCCTGGCATGCAGCCAAAGACCCCTGTGGTTTTGAGTTTGGCCCATGGAACCAATTGCCATCTTTGTATGAGGAACTGGAAGTCACAAAAGTTTAGACAGCATAGTAGTAGTAGTGTAGGGTGAAAAAGGAAATTTTAGGATTTTGTACATGGGGGTTTAAGGTTCTAAGATGGAGGAATTAGGGCGTGCCCTGCCCTCCTTTTTTCTTCTTTTTAATGTCCACCTTTCTAGATGGTGTTGGCATTTTTAGATTGGTTCAGAGTAGAAAGTCACTGTCTAACATAGGTGATAGGGATTGGAACATAATTGTAAATATCTAATACGTAGTTTATAGTATAAAAGACAACACCAGCCCCGTGGGAGGGCAGTGCCCCTTGGACTGACCTGCTGAACAGACCTCGGCAGCTCAGACAGAAAATGTTTTTAGATAAGAAATAATAAACAACTTTGAAGTCTTCTGACTCCTTCTTCAACAGCCAGGTTGGGAAAAAAGAGACTTTTTACCACACCTCGGGGTCATCTGGACCAGAGGAGATCCCGAGACCCCTGGATTGTTTTGTTTCTGCCTCTGTGTGCTTGGCAGACCCTCATGAGCTACTCACAACCCACTTCACTCCCTGCACCACGTCCCCCTCCTTGGCCAAGAGCTCCCAGGAGGCTGTGGCTGCCCCATTTCTCTGCAGCCTGGTATTTGCAGAGGTTTTCTGGGAGGCAGATGTAATCTCTCTCCTGGCCTCCCAGGAGAGCTCCCAGCTAGCAGATCTCTGGTGAGGCCATAACACAGACCTTTTGCTACCTTTATCTACCCAAACAGAATTTATGAGCAGGGGAAAAGTCAGAGACAACCTTATTCTTTAGCCCGAGGTCACAGGAGTGCTGGTTTCCTGCAGTTTGGTCAGATGAGAGTGGAAATGTGGCACCTTCACAGCTACCAGGGTTTTGCCCCAACCTTAAAATAGAAAAAGAAGGAGGTGAAAAAAAGAAAAGCTGGATTGTTATTCTTTGTGGGGGAAAAAAAAGAAAGTAACTTTCAGTCATTTTGACAAGGTCAGATGACAGAGAAACATTTGAAAAACATTTGCAAAGTTGCAGCAAGCAAAGCTTCCAAGTGAGGAAGCCACAGCAAGCCGTGCCAGAGACCAAAGGGGATGATCAATGTTTGCAATTAAAATCTCCTTTGTTTCGTGCCATTAACACACAGCAACCCTTACATTTTGGCCATCGGAGGGTACTCCAGGAGATGTTGAGCCCGGGCTTTGTTCTGTGTCCTGTTCATTCTCCCCAGGCAGGAAACAAGAGCCATCCCAGGCAGCCAATTGTCTGAGCCCTGCTTGCTTTTGTCTGCAGCAACAGCGGCGAGCACAAGGTCCCCCCCTCGCCTTTATTTTTTAATTCCCCACAATACATCCTTCAAAACTAAATTAGCAATACTCTATATACTCTAATTGTGTTTTCAGAGGCACAACAATGTGGGCGCAGGGAGAGAACAATGCAGCGGCTCGTTATTAAAGGAAAAAAAATAATTAAAATCTCAACAGAGATGATACTTGGGTTGGACAACAACAACAAAAAAAAAGAAAAAAAAAAAAGAAAAAAATTAAAAAGGGAGTTTGCGTACGTTTTTATTTTCCTGCCTGTCTTTTGTAACAGCTTTGCCTAATAAGAGGTTAGTTTGATTTAAACACAAGCAAACAAGGAGTGGGTTTCCCAGAGCTTCTCCTCAGAAACTGTACCAGCTTGGGGCAGAACTGCCCCACTTATCTCTAGGATGGGGCAACTCAAATCACTGAATCTTCATATGAAGATGATCTTCCCACATCCCACGGGAAGGACCTTCAGTGCTGTAGAACAACCCTCTGTCAATTTGAACCTAAAGGTTTGGTAGAAATGTAAAGCTATTATCACCTAGCAAATGCATCATCCTCCTGAAAGAGAGTAAAAGGAAAGGAGAGTCTGGGGAATTAGGGAGAAATCAGCCTGGCTTCAGTGCTCAGAAAAATCCTGGAGTGAAGAGTCAAGCAATCTGTCTCTTAGCACCTAGAAAATGGCAAGGGGATAAGTAGCATCCGGCCTCAATTTCCAAGGAACAAATCACATCCAGCCAGCCTAATTTCCTCCTATGACAGTGTAATGACCCTCGTGGGTCAGGGGAGCAGCAGCAGATGTAAGACAGCTTAACCCCAGCAAAGCTCTTGACCTGCTCACGCAACATCCTCTCCATCAATAAATGCCTCGGCTACCTGGTCACCCCAAACTGGCAACTGGTGTGATCAAAAATCAGCCAGATTATGTGGGGCAGTTGGCAAAGGTCTGTTTGGGGGTCCCTCTCCACCACATTTCATCCTGCTGAGTCAAACACTTTGGGGGACCTGCCAAGGGGGAGCAGGAGGAGGATGAGAAAGAGAGAAAGAGAAAGAGAGGAAGAGTTGGAGGCCTGGCTGGAGTCTGGAGCAAAGCCAGCATGAGGAAAGGAGGTTGGAGCTGATGACCCCACTGCTCCTTTCCAATCTTAAACAACCTGTGGTTCCCTGGAGGACATGAGAGCCACCACCTCAAACCTGTGGTCAGAAGCACTGACCACTCAATGATCATTTCCCCAGAGTGCTGGTGGTGAGATGCAAATGTCCAGGGGAGTCTCTGAAATATCAAAAATACCCCCCAAACCATGCTCATGTCTCTCCTGACGCCTGCAGGTCTTTCTGTTGATGTGATGGGATGGATCTGCAGACACTGGCCATGATATAATCCCTTGGTGGGAGGCAGAACTGATCCTGGCTTTCTACTTGGAAGGAAAACTCAAATAATTGACTAAAAATGCAACACAGACTTCTGCAAGCTTCTCCAATCCCACACACTGGTCTTGGGACTGGTGGAAAAACATCATTGCTGGATTGGAAAATTTTAAACAAAAGTAGGGCAAAGAAAATATTTCACATCTGGCTTTGAGACACATTTAAAAATCAACTTTGAACCCCCAGTCATGGAGATTGAAGTGAAATACCAACTCCCTACCCTCCTGCACTCAAATTGGGAGATATTGATGGCTTAAAGACCTTGTCTTAATTTTCTCCATGACTAATCTATTCAGTTTTCACTTAAGGAACCCTCTGTGGTATAATGAGACAGCTGTTGCCTTCTATCCCTCCCCCAACTCCCCCAGCTAGGAAATTAAATTTAAAACCACTGCTTTAAATAGGGCTGGCACTATTTCATCTCCTCTTGAGCTGCTCTGGGAGCTTCTTATCCGTAAGTGCAGGTGTCAGGTCAATCAAAATTCACCCAGCTCTTCAGGTCTGCCCAAGTCAGTGATTTGTAAAGAAATGGAGAGATAAAACTTATAGATCTCACCCCTGTGGGCTATGGGTTGAGTTGGGTTTATTGGTTGTTTATTTGTTTGTTTGTTTCTAAGTGGTGGATGGGTTTGCTTTGGGGTTTTAAGGTGAATTAAAGGATTCTAGACTAAGTTATAACAGAATAGAGACGAGGAAGGATTTTTTTTTTTTCATGATGAGGGACCCTAAAGGTCATCTACCAACCATCATTTGCCCCCTGCCATGGGCAAACTTCCACTATCCCAGCTTGCTCCAAGCCCCTTCCAGCTTGTCCTTGAACACTTCCATGGCTGGAACAGCCACAGCTGGGAGTCTCAAAATTGCCTCTGTGTGGTTATTCCAAAAGGCTGGGGACTGAAACCTCGTGTTTCTTGTTGTCCTCCACAGTGGGATCTGCTGGCTCAGAGTGGGCACTCAGTGTCCCAGGGCCACCAGAGAGGGTGGCAGAGCCATTCTCACCCTGCAGGCTTGGAGGTTTGGTCTCACAAAAGCACTTCAGTCAAAGGTGCCTTGGCAATCGCTCCCCTAATGACTCTGAAATTAGCAGCTGCAGACAGAAAATGAGAGGCATTTTAATGTAGCTTCTACGCTCTGATTGGGAGAAAATCACATGAACAATAACAGAGTTTCTGCAGCCTTCCCTTTCATGTGAACAACGCGGTTTAGACTCTCACCTGAGCCTCCCCTTTCATGCTGCTCCCTCCCTTGCTCGTGCATTTCCCTTCTCTCACTTTTAACTCCCTTTGATCTCCCTGCAGTGTCTCACAGCCTGTTTAGCTCAGCCTTCAGCTTAAGCCAAACCAGCCCCCTTAAAAGAAGTCTTGCTGAAAGGAAAGAAATACAGAGCACATGGGAGTGTCAGTGTCACAGCCTGTCCTCAGATTTCTGAGGGGCTGCTTGGAGACTTTTTCTGTCATCCCTTTTCTGCACGTATTTAACACCCATTCACATCCCATATTCACCTGTCCTTACCCTAAGAAGTTCAGAGCATCTTCTACAGAGTTCCTCACCCACCAGATTCTCCCAATAACTCTGGCAACACCAGGGGCTGCTTCAGGCAGCTGGAAAATCTACTCTGCCAGAATAAAACATCATGGATAAAAATAAAAGTAGGCTTTTCACTGGCTTTTTTGATCTCTCATTTAACTGTATTATACAAAGAAGGGACCCAGTCAGCCCAGCAGAGGCTCCAGATCCATGGACAGTTGTATTCCAAAACTTACCCAGATATTGCATTGCATATTTTGTGCCATATTTTTACTGACCAAGCCCTTCCTTACACCATATCCTTATGGCATTTCCTTATGGCACATGGAAAGAATTGGTGAACATTAGAGAACATCTGGCATTGCAATCATATAAATCACTTCAGACACGATTTACCTGGAAGGTCACCACATCTGTAGAAGGACACAGGGGAGATTTTGGGGAAAAATAAGAAGGATTAACTTCCTGAGAAATGTCTTCTGCAAATAAAGCCAATGAAATTACACTTTGGTATATTGGAAAGGGGGGGAAAGGGCAGAGACAAGAGGATGCACGTAAAATGATGGAGGTAGGCTGAGAATGGCTCTCTCTGTCTCAGACGACAGGAATGAGACAGATATTCAATGCAAAGGAAATCTCTTGTCTTCCAAAGTGTAATTAGACTGAGGGACTCATTTCCATAAGATGTCAATGAGGCCAGGAACTCAGCCAGACACAAGGATGGCTCAGACATTTGTGAGGATAACCCGAACATCTGAAGTTGTAACAGCCGATGTAAAATAAAAAACTCTCAGGAGGGATCTAACATCCTATGCTTCAGACTTTAAATTAATCTCTCAGTTATTAGGAGGATACATTGTTGTGGGGAAACAAATTGTTTTCCCTCTGTCTTGGAGTGTACCAATACTTTTCTTTGAATCTTCTGCCAATGACCTCAGCCAGGAGCAGTGTCCTGCTTTGACAGCCCAGATCCCAGGGCTGGGAGAACCCCTGTGTCTTGGTTTGAAAAGGCAGGTGTCTGCTAAGGAAGGCAGGAGCCTCCCTTGAAATGGAAAATGTAAAACCCCTCCCTCTGAATTACTACAATTTTGAAATTAAAAGGCTTTTAGGCAAAGATATGGGAATAGAATAACAGTTCTTTACTAGGAAAATTAAAAATAAAAATGCAATAGTACAAAAAAAACCCAAACAAACAAACAAAAAAACCAAAAAAACCCACAAAAACAAACCAGTGCCAGGGTGAGAAGAGGCCCTGAGGTGCTGTGGGTCAGGGTGGTGGCAGCAGTGCCATCCCAGGGTGGCTCAGCCCTCCTGCAGTGCCAGCTGTGGCTCTGCTGGAGCAGGGATCCTGGACAAGGGGGGAGTTTTCCTCTGAAGCTCCAGGGCTGCTGGAGATGGGCCTGGGCTCCCTCTGGGAATGCAGGGCAGAAGAAAGCTGCTCCTCTGGGAATGCAGGGGGCAAAGGCTGCTGGGGTGTTCCCAAAGTCAGATTGGATCCAGGTAGGAATGCTTGGCTGCTCCCCTGGGCGCAGCCTGTCCCAAGGGGATGCTGGAATTTTCTCAGCCATGCAGGGACACTTAGTGGCCATGGACAGCAGAGATCTCCTGGAGGGAGGATTGGCTGTGGCAGAGATAAAGAAAACTGCCCCATGGACAGCAGAGAACTGCCCCACCTCTGACAGATGGGAAATAGAACACACAACCCCAGCCTAAGACACCCTGTATGGCAGGAGAGAAGATATTCCTTAATTCTGAGCGTTTGTGGATCTAGCTCAGATGCCAAAGTGAGAGCAAAAGGCAAACTCTGCACAGGAAGGCAAAATCTTGCTGGTCCCAGCTCCTGTTTTTTGTACCCTGGGGTTCTTCACCCTGAATTCTCTGTGTGGGCCAAAGGAGCAGGGATGTATCTGTGCCCTCAGCCCACGAGGAACACATCCCTTCACCTTGGTTATCCTGTTGTATCCCCCACTCTGGACACCCAGGAGCCCTCACTCCCTCAGTCCTTCCAGCCATGAGGAAACACCAACCCTCTGTGCTTTTATTCTGCTTCTGCATTGCCATCTCCTGTGCTCCCTTTCCAATTTTAAAGGTTTATGGTTTGAGACAGAGCATTATTGGTGTGTACTCTGTGGATAAATCAGCCAGAGAGTTTGCACTGAACACAGAGATTTTACAGGCCAGGCATTTGGAGGCCAGTGGGTCTCACCATGAAAATCTGTGCTGTGGTATGGAAATCAGCCTCATCATTAAAATGTGTAAATCAGTTCACTCCTTCAAACTTGGAGCAGGTCTTTTACCCTGTGATTGAGATGGGTTGGTGGATGGCATCTCTTTTTTGGCAGGAGGGAGCAGGAATGTTCATGGGCTTGGGCTTGCTGGTGTTCCTTGGGTGATTTTGAACAGCAAAATCACAGATTTACAGAATTCACAGAATCCCTGGGTTGGGAGAGACCTCCAAGACCATGGAGTCCAGCCCAGCCCCAACACCTCAGCCAGGCCCTGGCACCCAGTGCCACATCCAGGCTGTTTAAACACACCCAGGGATGGTGACTGCAGCACCTCCTGGGCAGAACATTCCAGAACTTGATCAGCCTTTCTGGAGAAGCTTTTTCCTGCTCTCCACCCTGAATTTCCCTTGGCACAGCTGGAGGCTGTGAGCTCTGGCTGTGTCAGTGCTGCCTGGAGACAGAGCCCAAGGGGAGCTGAGCACAGGCACCTTTCAGGAGCTGTGCAGATGCTGAGGGCAGCCCTGAGTCTCCTTTTCTCCAGGCTGCGCCCCCCCAGCTCCCTCAGGGCTTCCTCACAGGGTTTGTGCTCCCAGCCCCTCTCCAGCCTCGTTGTCCCCTCTGGATGTGCTCGAGCATCTCAATGTTGATATCCTCGATATCCCTCGGGATGAGAGTGACCTGTGGTGAGGCTGCTGTAGGTCCAAACACCTCCCAGTCCAGGAATCTGCATCCATCAAGCCTTGGGATTTCATCTCCCACATTTCCTCTGCCCAAGCTCTGCTCTCCCCTTCCTGTCCCTGAGAGCCCTACAGCACCAAAGAGCAATTTTGGATGAACTTCCCATTTCCCAGTGGAAAAGGCCAGGAGCCCACATCTTTGGGTGGATGATGGGAATCTTTAGATGTATTCCAGCTACAGAAAAATGAAAATGTTCTTTAGATCAGGGTAACTAATCCTGCTTATGCTGTAAAGCCCTGGATGAACAGTCGATTCTACTTTCTTGTCAGATCCTAATCTGACATGCTGATAATGAAGAAAGGGAGGAGAAATCACAGGGAGGAAATCAGGAAGAAAGCTGTGTCATCAGGGAGGGCTGGGGGATTTGCAGGTCAGGAGGGGAAGGGGAAGGGGGAAAGGGAGGGAGCACGGACAAGCTTCAAAATTAAATTGAATATTAGGAGCTGGAAAATCTAATGGAGACAGGCTGCCCTGAAAGTGATACAGGCTGGAGATGGAGAGAAACAAAGGATGACAGCAGATCAGTTTAAGCATGAAAGAATAGAAAGGAAAAGAATAATAATGTGGGCTTGTAAGGCTGAAATCAGATTACAGTTTCCTCTAGTGAATTAACTCTCCCCTAATGTAGTGCAGGGGGCTGTGCAGAGCTGGTGAGATTCCCCTGTTGGGTGGCACTGGGACATTAAACTGAGATGTGTGTGTGTCCCATTATAAGCCTGCCCATGGTAAATCTCTCAGAGGACACCCATGCATGAGGCATGCTCTGGGTATTCCTGAGGGGAGGGAGATGTGAGAGGTGTTTGGGCTTTGGAGGAGGCCACTCAGTGAAATGGTTACCTGTGTTTGTGTGAGGGTGGGACATTAAATTTCACTGTTTGTGTCAGCTAGATTCACCCTAAAATCCCAGGGTGTCTCCTCAGGATGGGGATGACAGGGAGTCACCTGCAGCTGGGGGTCCCAAGGTCTCCAGAACTCTGCTGGCCCATCCCTAGCAGGTGAGATGACCCAGCACTGGGATGGAGGAGTCTCTTGGTTTGAAAAGCCAGGTGTCTGCTAAGGAAGGCAGGAGCCTCCCTTGAAATGGAAAATGAAAACTCCCTCCCTCTGAATTACTATAATTTTGAAATTAAAAGGCTTTTAGGCAAAGATATGGGAATAGAATAACAGTTCTTTACTAGGAAAATTAAAAATAAAAATGCAATAGTACAAAGAAAGAGAACAAACCCCTGCCAGAGTGAGAAGAGGCCCTGAGGTGCTGTGGGTCAGGGTGGTGGCAGCAGGGCCATCCCAGGGTGGCTCAGCCCTCCTGCAGTGCCAGCTGTGGGTCAGGGTGGTGGCAGCAGGGCCATCCCAGGGTGGCTCAGCCCTCCTGCAGTGCCAGCTGTGGCTCTGCTGGAGCAGGGATCCTGGACAAGGGGGGAGTTTTCCTCTGAAGCTCCAGGGCTGCTGGAGATGGGCCTGGGCTCCCTCTGGGAATGCAGGGCAGAAGAAAGCTGCTCCTCTGGGAATGCAGGGGGCAAAGGCTGCTGGGGTGTTCCCAAAGTCAGATTGGATCCAGGTAGGAATGCTTGGCTGCTCCCCTGGGCGCAGCCTGTCCCAAGGGGATGCTGGAATTTTCTCAGCCATGCAGGGACACTCAGTGGCCATGGACAGCAGAGATCTCCTGGAGGGAGGGTTGGTTGTGGCAGAGATAAAGAAAACTGCCCAGGGAACAGCAGAGAACTGCCCCACCTCTGACAGATGGGAACAGAACACACACCCCAGCCACATCTTGCAACCCTGGACAAGGAGGCAGCTGGAGATCAGGAGGAGGATGTGGGATCTCACAGTTCTGGTGCTCCTCAATGGACTGAGCAGAGTTGAAGATGTTGTGGGGGCACTGGGGAACACAGCTAACAGCAACAGCATCCTGTCCTTGGTGGAGATTTGGCTGGGGAACAGGGGCCTGGATGAGAGCCAAAGTGATTTTTTTGTGTGTGTCAGAGCCAGCAGAGCCCAGGCTTTGTGTTGTTTCTCCAGCTCTCTAGGATCTTAGATCAGGATGACAGTGGGATGAAGTCCAGCTCAATAGGCAGCTTTCCCTCTCTCCCTCCTGCCAAATCTTCTCATTTGTTTTCTTGTGGCTGTGGCCTGTTAATCCTGCCCAAGCAGGATTATCTTAATTTGAAATTATCAGTGCAAACACCTGAGCTCTCCCAGTGGTTATTTGTAAAGGGGGGACATGTAGAAGCTTTCATCTTCATGAGACCTGCTAGGATCCCTCTCCTTAGTGGTCCCAGACCATCAGGTGTGAATGGAAAACCTTTAATCAAAATGGGAAAGAGGACAGGGAGTCATGGGACTCAGGGAAAGACAAGTGCAGGGGTGCTCAAAGAGCTGGAATGAGCTCTCCAGAAGGTGTAGGAGTATAATCTAGGATGCTGCAGAGATGACTAGGAAGGCATGAGATGGAATACATAAAATCAAGGAAAGGATGAGTGGGGGATGGCTCCTCATGGACTTTTCCAGAGCAGGAACTTGGGGGTCCCAGAGAAGGTGCAGTCAAGTTGTGGAGTTTCTTGCCAGGGGTGTATAGTTGGTGCTCAAAGTTAACGAGGGTTCAGGGAAGAGCAGAGAAGTTCAAAGAAAAATCCAGACAGTGTTATTAAATTCAGGGAGAACCTATGGAAGTCCCTGAGTCTCAAATGGCTGGAGGCAGGGAAAGTACCAGGGAGGAAACTCCACAAACCCTCGACTTGTCCTTATGCATAATTCATGTGCCTGTAGCTATTGGAGAGAGCCAGTTGGGAGGAACAACCTGTGGAGCTGCTCTGCCATGGGCAGGGACACCTTCCACCATCCCAGGCTGCTCCAAGCCCATCCAGCCTGGCCTTGGACACTTCCAGGGATCCAGGGGCAGCCACAGCTTCTCTGGGCAACCTGTGCCAGGCCCTGCCCACCCTCACAGGGAAGAATTTCTTCTTAATATCCAAATCTAAATCTCTCCTCTTTCAGTTAAAAACCATTTCCCTTTACCCTGTCACTACCTGCTCATGAAAAAGTCTCCCTCCCTCTTTTTGATTAGCCCCCTGTAAGTACTGAAAGGATAAACCTTGGATGTCTGAGAAGAGTTAAAATCATAGTTTTTCTTTCTTAGATCAAGCCTGACTAAGCATGAGTGGTGTGACAGCACTTGAAACCAGAGCAAGGCTTGGCTTTTCCCCACGGTAACAGATTCTGGATGGCCAGGAAGATGTGACTCTTGCAGTGGGGCTTTTTTGGTGCCTTCTTTGTGGCCTTTGTCTCCTCTGTATTCCAAACACAAAGCAATCCCCAGTGTGCTTCAGATAAGGGCAGGCCCATCCATACCTCGGTGACACCGTGCTGTGACACTGACACACCCAATCCAACTCTCCTCAGCAGCTGCTGGACAGAATGCCCGAGAAATTCATTGTCCTCTGCAGCAGCCCTGGGATAATTAACCCTGTCACTCGTGCTTATATGGAGTGCTTTGTTCCACCAGGGCCTTTAGGATTGCTTCTCTCTGGTCATTTCCTCCCAAATCCCTCTATCTGCTGGGAAACAAGGTGACAAATGTCTCCCTGCTAACCACTCTCCGCATTTCTGCAGCACCTTGAGGAAAAGTTATCAGTGGAGGAGCTGCAGATGATGCTGAACTTCAATTAGGCCTCAAATTAGTTGTGCAGGGTGACATTTTCCAATCATGCAACATTAGCATCCTCCCTAATTATGAAAATGTAAAGCTAACTTCTGTTTCATAATAAATTAGGCTTGTTCTCCCTGTCTAAAACACACAAGCCCTCACACAGCACAATCTCCACCAGTCTTCTCTTCCTGTTTTGCTGATGCTCAGGGACAGACTGAACCACAGTGACCTCCCTGTCCTCTAAAGGTCAGGAATGGTGTCTGGGCAGCAGGCAGGGGAGGGGAAATCAGAAAAAAAGGAGAAAAAGACACTGAAGGAGTGGGGCTTTATCAGTGCTGGGCACAGCCTTGGGTGTTCTCACAGCAACCAGCATCTTTCCTCAAGGAGGAGGGAGAAGGGGCAGGAGGAAGAATCCTGTCCTCTCCCTTCTGCACTGAGCTTTGGCACCTCAGGTTTGCTCAGCCCTCTTGTCCAACCTTGAGAGAGGTATTGGAGCCTCCCTTCCACCACAGTGCTGGCAAATCCATAAGGGAGTGAGATTGCAGGTATGTTACCACACACCTGATCCTGTTTATTCCCAAAAAAAACCCCAGGCAGCAGAGCATGCAGGTGAAAGGACATAATTANATTGGAGCCTCCCTTCCACCACAGTGCTGGCAAATCCATAAGGGAGTGAGATTGCAGGTATGTTACCACACACCTGATCCTGTTTATTCCCAAAAAAAACCCCAGGCAGCAGAGCATGCAGGTGAAAGGAAATAATTAAAAAAAAAAAAAAAAAGGAGCAACCAGCACGAGCTTTTGTATCAAAGTGCAGTTTGTGTAAACACCACAACTACTGAAGAATAGGAAAAAAAAGTCAGATTTTTTTGTACAGTTAGAAGAATTAGAAGAAATGTCTTTTTTGGAGCATTTCCACAATGGCTGGGGAGTGTGTCTCTATTTAAGAGACCACTTAGAGCTGCCTCATGGTGGTTTATGCTGGAAAAGGGATCAGGAGCTACCTGGCTCTTGCCAGAGAAGTTTTGCAGCACTGCTGTGTGTTTCCTGGAGCAGAGATTGTTGAAAGTAAGTGAAGTCACCTTTGTGCAGGGTCTGGGCAACAGATCCTTCACCCCTCCACACATCCCAAGCTATTCTGTGTCACTAAAAATAATGGGCCCTCTCCAAACAGCCTGGAAACTGCTGGATTTTCAGCCTGGCTGACTTTAGTAGGTTCAAGTAATGCTAAAGATGCCTGAAAAACAAAGGAGCCAATTATTGCATCTCTGCATCAGAAGGAGCAGGGAGCTGCAGAGAGAGGCTGACAGGCAGCTAAATAATGCACTAACAAGCAGGGTGGCTGGAATCTGTCACAGCACTAATGAAGGTCAGGATAAGACACCTGCATATTTTAAGGAGTGAGATGTGTGCATCTGAAGATGCCCAGATGTGACATTTAAAGACAGAGACCATAAACTAAGTGCAATCACTGCTGAGAACTGGAGCCTGGGATTGCACAGGATACGTGGATAAAAGAATTAGGAACAGTTTAAGACCTGAAAGTGGAGAAGCCTTGGAGTCTGTGGAGAAGCTGGAGAACCAGTAGCTTCTGAAGTGAAACTAATCCAAGGGAGAAGCTGATTTTGCTGTGTAGAAGCTGCCACAATGTGGATTAAATTTTCCAAAAACTGGAGGGAGAGAGAGAGCACTCAGCCTGACATGCAGGGAAAGGGGAGCAGCTGAAGCAGAGAAGGGGATTTGCAGTATCCTTTTCTACAGAGTAACCTAATTCACCATGAGAACACTGCAGAGGCACTTAAATAGGGCAAGGGAAAGCACTGTGTAAGCAAACTCACTGCAAAGCCCAGGGAATGCTGGAAAGCACAGAGAGTGGGCTGCAAGCTGCAGCTCCTCTGCTTTCAGCTGCAGTTTTCATTTGAAGGCTCATTTATTGCTGCAAAAGCAAAAAAAAAAACCAAACCAAAACAAAAAAAACCCAACCTAAACCGAAACAAAACAAAAAAACCACAAAACAAAACCCAAAACAAAACAAAACAAAAAAACCAACCAACCAAAAAAAAAAAAAAAAACCAACTAAAAAAATCAGGCTAGTTTGGTTCAGTAATCAGTTAAAATTAAACTTCCTAAACCTCCCCTTTAGGAGCCCAGGATGTGAAAGGGGCAATGTCCTCCCCAAAACTACCTGCAAAAGTGCTAGAAGTGCTGTTGGACAAATCCTGTGGTCCTTGTGGTTTTGAATATCCAATTCTCAGCACAGCCACAGTTCTGAGTGCTCCTTCCCAATCCCACATGCTACACATGAGTAAAAACCCAACAATATCACAATAATGCAATAATGAAGCAAAAAATTATGGGGACTTGATGGAAGATTTGTTCCCTTCAGACATCAGGATGTTTCCTCTGCCTGTTCCTTTCCCGTGCTCTGAAATAATCTGATTTTTATCTGCCAGAGTGGGTTTTTTTCCTTTTGTTTTTTTTTTTTTTTTTTCCCAATCAATTCAATTGCTGCAGCGAGCCCAACAAGCATTTTGAATAATGAGTTTGTTTTCGGGGCTGAAGGGTTTTGCTTGCTCATCCTGGCTTTGGAGAGAGCTGCCTTTGTGTTCGCAATGCCAAAAGGGAGCCGGAGCTGCAAAGCACACGAGGAAGGATCAATACTTTAAATGCATTAACACTGGTGAGTTCCAAATGAAGTTAGTGGCTGCTGAGCATCACTGATTTCACAGTAAGTCTCAGTTCAGTTGGTTAATTTTTCTGAAGGATCAATGCCACAGCTGATGGTTACTGAAGTTTCTTCCTTCGCCGAGCGCAAGGGGGTTTGGAAATGAGCTCCGCGGGGGATCACAAACCAACTCGTCCGTGTAAATAAGAGGAGCATGGGTAATTCTCTTAATCTGTCAAGACCAGCACGGCAAAGACAGGAATCATAAAACCTGAACTAAACCAGCTTCGAATTTTGGATCTAAATTTCACAGCTCCTCTCATTCTACGGGGTCAGTCAAAACCGCTGGGCCCGACGCCAGAGCTCTCAGGGAAAATGGACCTGAAAGCCACGACTTCCATCCAAACAGAATGCAAACTTTGTGTAGAATTCTTGCAATATTGGGTCCTTCAGGATCTTGAACTTTTTAGGCAATCTCATGGAGATACTGTAAAGTGTTGCCTTTATACTGTCAATAAACTTTAGATTGATCTCTTTTTTTCACCGGGGCTGGAGTCAAGTCTCCCTCACAGAATTAAGCTATCCATAGGCAGAGTGCATGATTCCCACTCCAAGAAAGAGAAAGGGGATGGAAATATGGGTTCAAGAGTGCAGGCAATGGTTTAAGAGGAGATTGTATGTCAGGAGGAGAAAGAAACCCAAGGTATGGAGGGAAAGAAGAGGCAACAAAGCAACCAATGTGGAGAAACTTTGTCTGGTGGGACACAAACTTGGGGAAGCATCAGTAAGGGAAATGGAGAACAGAAAGATTCATCCCTTTTTAGGAATATTTATGCATGCCAGCAAAACAAACTCACCAGTCAAGACTCAAAGAACCCAGGAACTCCCTGTGAGGAGTTGAATTTGGAGCTATGTGGTAATTAAACTAATCTAGACTATCTGAAGGAGGATTTAACCCCATTAGTCCCAGTTTAGCCAGGAGGGCTCCATCTCATAGCTCCATGTTTATCATGGATTTGAGTCTCAGTCATTTAAGGAACAGGAATGCTCAGCACTGAATTCCAGCTGAATTTAAGGCCCTAAAGACTTAAGTCTGTACCCACCACAGCTCCCCTTTTAGGTATCTGAAGAATTTTTCTTATCAGTTTTCAGACCTAAAGAGAAGGAGATCTACCAAGGAACAGAGCAATGGAAATGTCCACCCACAGCTGACCTAGATACAAAGCCTTGTCATTGTTCTGATTTGATTTTTTGCTTTGTTTTTGCTGATTGTCACAACTTCAAGCAGACAAAATTCCTGCCTTCACCTGGAGGCAATTGCTACCTTGCTGCAACCTTCATATGATTACCCTGTCATAAGAAATACCTTTGGTTCTTTCTTGTAACCCTTGTTCTGGATTCCTTAGCCCTGGAAGTGCTCCAGGCAAGGCTGGGCAGGGCTTGGAGCAACCTGGGATAGTGGAAGGTGTCCCTGCCCATGGCAGAACTGGATGATCTTTAAGGTCCCTTCTAAACAAACCATCCTGTGGTTCCATGATTCCCAAATCCAGCACATACAAAAGTTATGGGGCAAACTCCTTCTTAAAAAAAACCCAATCAAACCCATATTTAAATAATGACTAAGCTTTCCATACTTTGCTCTGCTGGAAATGGCATTCCAAGCATTTTTTGCCCTACTGTATAAAGGCATGGAACATTCTTGCCTCCTTTTCCAAGCAGCAGACAAGAATCACAAGTAATCTTGTGATCCCCGTAAAGGTGGTGGATCTTTAAATAGAGTTGCTTGATGCACTTGAAATTTCTTGACTAAAACAAAAAGGGAAAAAACCCAAAATAGATGTTTTCATGCATGTTTTCACAAAAAAAAAAAAAAAAACCCCCAAAAAAATCTCCAAAAAAAAAAAAAAAAACCCCCAAAAAAATCTCCAAAAAAAAAAAAAAAAACCCCCAAAAAAATCTCCAAAAAAAAAAAAAAAAACCCCCAAAAAAATCTCCAAAAAAAAAAAAAAAAACCCCCAAAAAAATCTCCAAAAAAAAAAAAAAAAACCTCACAAAAAATCTCCAACAACAAAAAAACAACAGATCTTTTATTTTGGGATAGGTGGCCTTAGCTTAAAAACAAGATAATGGGACTTGTGCTAAAATTGGAGAGCTGTCAACACTGTGCGTTCTTGCTATACATTAAAAGTCACTTAGAAAGGAGCAGGAACTTATGTACGCACAGAACAGGTGGGGAATTTGCAAATTGCTGACAACATTTTCAAATTTGACAAAAAAAAAAAAAAAAGGCAACAGAAAACTTTGCCGTAAACCCCTCCTAAAAAAGTTTGGTTTTGTCCTTCCTTCATTTCCAGAAGCTGGGGATTATATGTTAGATTATTGTTTTCTGGCTCTGGTATTAGAAGATTTTCAGTCCAAAATGGAAAATATGTTCTAGTACCATCAGCAGCAAGGAAAACCTAGCCTTTATTCATACATCCACAGGATCACAGAATGGTTTGGATTGGAAAAGATCTTCAAATCCCATCCAGCTCCAACCTCTGCCATGCAGGGACAGTTTCCACTATCCCAGGTTGTTCCAAGCCCTGTCCAGCCTGGCCTTGGACACTTCCAGGGATGGGGCAGCCCCAGTTTCATGGGCAGCCTGTGCCAGGGCCTCCATTGTGTCCCCATGAGGGACACTCTTGGCTGGATATTTCCTTCTAGGTGACAGGAAGACTTTGGAGTTGACCCTCACGAAACAATTTTCCCAGGCAGTAAAATCCTTCCCAAAGCTCATTAGCTGGACATTGGCTGGCACTCTGAGGACAGAGACTGTGTCAGGTTGTTTAATCTCTTTCCTGGATGGCCTCATTCCCCACAGAGATGCAGGAGGCTTTGGAGGAACCCTCAGAGGTTCAGGCCTCGATGCTGATACCTCCTGGAAATAACAGCCACGGCCTGATTGTGTGGAGCTGTGTCTGCTTTCATCAGTTTGGAGTCTGGCACCTGGAGACCTCAGTGAATATCTCCCTTTTTTTACTGCTGTATGCTCTCTGCAATTGATGCAGGGGAATGAAAAGGAGCAGGTTTGCACTGGCAGGAAGAAAGCTGCAGGTGCTGGGAAGATAAGCACTGCAGGGTTTGAAAGGCTTTTAGGTGGCTTAACACTTGCATAACCAGCTGTTAATTAAACTAAACATGCAGATAAGTTACAAAAGTGCCTCCAGTGCCCCCTAATGCTCTTCCTAACTATTGGTACAGCCTGAATTAGGGAACAGGACATTTTCAAAGGCCACAGCACCAACTCTTTGATCCTCAGAGGTTCACCAGCCAAGTTCTCAACTTTGTTTGACCCATTTTAATTAATTGTATTCAACAGTATCATTGGGAAAAGTTGTTGGGGAATTTTTCTTCTAGAAAAGTTCCATGAGTTATTTTTTGAGAGGAAACAAGGAGTCCTAATTTCTCTGGGGTAATTACTGCAAGACAGGCTGAGGCAAAGCAGTTGAAGTACATTTATTTCATCACAGGCACAATGCTAATTCAAAAACCTATTAAAAATGACAGAGACAGGAGGAGTTCAGCCTCCTCCATCCCTTCACAGCTTTACACTTCCTTAAATTCTTTCCCATGTGTGTTGTATATTCTCCCTGAACTAGGCAGAATTTTGTATCCACACAGTCCAACCAATGCTGAAAAGTCTCTGTTCTTTATTTCCCAGGCCATCAGCAAGGGAGCAGACATCCATCTATTTTCTGTGACAGGACAAGAGGAAATAGCCTCAAGCTGTGCCAGGGGAGGTTCAGATTGGATATTAGGAAAAATTTCTTCACTGAAGTGTTACCAAGCATTGGAACAAACTGCCTGGGGAAGTGGTGGTGTCACCACCCCTGGAAGTGTTCAAAAAAACTGTGGATGTGGCACTTGAGGATGTTGTTTAATGGTGAATCTGATGGAGGTGCCGGGTTGATCATCTCAGAATTTTTTTCCATCCTTAACAATTCCATAATTTAACTGCTGAAATGAAGTAGTGCCATGAAGTTAAGACATTTAATTGTCATAGATTTTAATTTCTTGGATGCTCTGCATGTATTTTACAGCCCTTTCTCCATTTCCCTATCAGCAACAGCACTCCTGCTCCTGGGGTGGGAGTCCTCCACAGAAAATGTATTAATGCTTGTAAGGAAAACCAACTGATTCTACCCAGGATCAGCATCTGACAGAGAAACTAAATAGACCTCTTTAGCAACTGGATAGCCTTATACTTCAGTGGTATTGATCCACTGAAGTGTTATTTTGGCCATATTTCTGCCTGCAAAAATCTTTGATGCCATGCAAAATTACTCAGCAGACAGGGTGTGAATTACAGTCTATAGCCATTAGCAGACTGCTAAAAACAATTTGTTTTAATGCTCTAAAAATGGCACATGTGGTCCTGATTCTATTCATATTAATGCAAATTTGGAGGGGAAAAAATTGCTCTCTTTGTAGAAATTGTTTCTTCAGAAAGTTAGCATGACTTGAATCAGACCCCCACAAGAACTGCATGACTGGGACAAGTTGCTCAGGGAAGTTATGGATGCCCCATCCCTGTAAATGTTCAAGGCTGGATGGAGCTCTGAGCAACCTGGGGTAGTGGAAGGTGTCCATGAACTTGAAAAGAAAGAGAAAGCCAGGGACAGAGGTGTTAGACAAAGCTGTAGGATGAACACAAGCACTTCCAAAAGAAACTAGGAGTATAGCAGGGGTAGGACAGGGGAGAAGATGGTGGGTTTGGCCCCACTGTCTGGTTTTCATCCAGACTCAGGTGCTGCCAGGCAAGAGCTGAGCACTTTTGGTTAGATGCCATCTCAAAAAGGGCACAAGGAAGAGCAAAATCCTCATTTCATGAAGGCTCCATTCGCTCTTTGCTCCATCCTCACTGTAGTAAAGTGCTGTGGGATTTTGGCTGGATTAAGAATGGGAACACAACAAATGTCAGGCCAGTCTGGCCTCCAGAATGGGGGAAAACACCCCTGAACTCTTTAAAGCAGGAAGGACAAGAAGGGGGATAAAAGCCCCCACAGAAACCCTCAGGACTGGGTCCAGCCTCTGGAAAAAGGCAAGGCCAGTGGCTCATTAAACAGGGCTGAGCTGTGGGGTGGAAAAACCTTTATGAAAAGCAGCAGCTCCTTTCCCACACCTGTGAACAGGGGCAGTGGCATTGACCTTCCTCTGGAAAAGCACACAGGGATTTAAGGATGGAAAGTGCTGCTTCAGCACTGTTATTTTTATTCAGAGGGAGTGCTTCAGAGGCAGAAGGGGTTTTAGTACTTCTTTTAATTTAATTTTTTTTTTTTTTTTAATGGCTGTTCATCCAAGAGCACAAAGGGAATTTGCCTCTCATCCTTTCTGGGCTGTGTGAGGCAGCACATGTCACACCTGTGCCTCTGTGTCTCACCTGGCAGTGCTCTGATTTGGGAAAGAACACACCTAAGAAGGATGGGAACAGCTTAGGAAAGGTCCAGCAGGGCTGGTGAAGCTTTTGGGATGGTGCAATATTCTTTCCCTCTTTCCTTAAAAGTGTAGAAAAGCGAGCTGCTCCTCTGGCCCTCGGCAAGGTCTTCCCTGAGTCTTGGTTGAAGTTCTCTTAATTCTGTCCTTCCTGCCAAGGGTCAGGGACAGAAATCTTAGACTGAGACATCACAGGAGAGGCTGCTCCCTTCGTGTTTCCAGCCCTGTTTTATGCTGATTCAAAGATATGAATATTTTGTTTGGATAATTAGCTGCAACTTTTATCTGAACTGAGCCTCAAGCACTCCAGGATTTTTCCCATTTCTGCTATGGAGTCGTGGGATTTATTTCTCCTGTGGCCTGTTACAAATTCAGATCAGATAGCAGGGGCTTATCCTGACCTGACCTGACCTGAGTTCATCCTGATTTTCCTCCTCCTCAAAGCCAGGAAAGCATCAGAGGTAGAGAACACTCAGGTTAAATATGCAAGGTGCATGCTGCAGACTGGGAAAGCAATCCACTCCTTTAGCCTGAAACTGCTTTCTCCTCCCTACTTTAGGTGAGCCTGGATTGCTCTTTAAAATATTTAACTGGGGAAAATGAGTTGTTCCTTTCAATCTGTTTGTAGAAAGAGTGGTGGTTTGTTAGGTTTTTTGTTGTTATTGGTGGTGGTGTTTGTTTTTTTTTTAATATTAGAGAAATCAGCACATTTTTTCCCTGCAGCATCTGCATTTTGGTTCATATTAGAGAGAGTCTGGTAACTTTACACAACAACACTCACAGCCCTTCTCTGAAACCCCCAACACCCACCCAGAGCCAGTCCCTGCAGAAATGGGGAAGATTTATAAGGCTGGGGATGGCAAAGCAACACTTCTGGTGTTAACCAGAGCAGGGTTTCCCTTCTCTCACTTGTAGGACAGCAGAAAAGATGGGGTTGGAGGTTGACTGGGGGATGCATAAAAATGAACTCAGTTTTTGGACAGATTTTGGGAGCATGACTTAACCCATTCAAGCATTCCTAAAATCTCAGGTCTTCTCTGACCACATGATCCTTCTAGCTGCAATCAAGAAGGGTCCTCCAGTGCCACCCCACTGTAAAAGGATCCATGCCAAGCCCTCAGGCCAGAGGAAGGTCAGGATTTGGGCTGCCAGATAATTTATCCTCCTCTTGCATGAGGACATTGGTTCATCAGCCAACTCAAATGCTTTAAGGGTGTTGCTGGGAGGATAAATCCAAGGGGAAGGGGAGGACAGGGTGAACTGGCCCCTCTTAAGCTCCTCTAGGTCTGAGCAGGGACTAAAACACTCTGCAAAACATGCAGATTTGGGGAATTCCTGAAAAAAGAGAGGGAATGCAACCCTAGGCTGGTCTAGCATGGGAATGGGACTGTCCATGAATTTGTAGAGGATAAATGAGAGGTAGGAAGAAAGCTGGAGGAACCTTTGTGTCCAGAGCTGGTGATTCCAACTGATTCTGTGTCACCAGGGCTCCTGCACCCCACCTCCAGTGCTGCAGTGTCACAGAGGGGAGGGGAGGAGGGGGAAGAGGGAGAAAATGGAAAGGGAAGCACAGCTCCCTGGGCTGGCATTTTAATATTGAAAGGCTGTGAAATCTAATAAGAGCTACAAGGGAGGGTGATGTATATTTTCCTCGTGCTAGGATGAAATTGGGATTCAATAACTAAATGTGACAAAATATGCAATTTCCCATAGATTTCATGCAGCAGGGCGCTTCCTGTGTAATAACCTTAAACCAGGATTTTTTTCCCTTAGCCCAAGGAAGATCTCCTGCCTCCATCTTATCTGAGTATTAGTTCACCCCCATGAAGTACAGGCTGCCACTTTAGCTGTACCTTATCACTACCTGTTGGCACATGGCGAACAAAAGTTGATTTTTCCTCCTTTTCTTCCCCATAAATGATATCTTCCTGCTTCTTCCTGTGAGAAATAAGCCTGAGCTGTGAATCATGGGGGAAGAGTAATTTTTAGTTGGCCCCGGTCTCTTTTATGGCGCTGAGGTGTGAAGAGCCTTTGAAATGTGTTTCATTAAGACCTCTTGGAGATGCCTGTTGATTTCAAGGCCATATTGACCATCTCAGAGATGGTGGGAAAACTGCAGCAAAGCTGCTCCCATCCCCTGGGGTGAAACCCTGCCTTAGATGTCATTTTCCAAGTGGGATGGCACGTTGGACACGGGCTCATGACCTCGATCCACGTGGTCTGACTTTGGAGTTGCATCTAGTTCTGAGGCTGGCCTTGCTCTGAACAGGGGGGAGTTGGACCTGGTGACCTTCAGAGCTCAGTTGCCACCTCAATTATTTTGTGCATAGTTGTGCTTTAAAACCCCTGGTGTGAAGGGTGAGCTGGAGGTGTGTGTAAATAAAGGGCACAGGAACAAGATCACAAAATCCAATGCCTGCATTTTCACCTCTTATTGCCTGTCAGCAGTCATGGCCTGTCCCTGCAACCCTCCCCTTCCCCAGTTTTGCAGAGTGAGCTTCTCCCACGGGCTGTTCACATGCCCTTAACTCCCCCTTCACTGAAAAAACCCCGAGAACTCTTGCTTAACCTCCTAACTGAGCTTTTTCCCTACACGTGCATCCACCAGGACCTGCCACATGTTAGCTGGGGTTGCTGCCCCTTCCTAATCATCCAAAGCAGCCAAGTTATGAAGGATTATTAATCAATAAACAATCTGCCTTTAATCAAACACGTTTTACTTGGCAGCCCAGGGAGGGGTGAGCACACAGGCAGGAGGGCTCAGCAGTCCTCGGGAACTTTTTGAGCTGCCCAACGCTTTAATTGCTTGGCATGGCCAAAGTGAGAGCACCCTTCCTGCCTCCAGCAGGCTCTGATTGCCAATCCAGGGATACCCTGGGTAGCTAAAACCTCCCTCCTTCCCTCTCTCTCCAGGTGCAGCACCAGCGTGGCAGGGAATCAAATCCCCATCACCACAAGAACCGCAGTAATAAAATGTGCAAAGTGACACCCTCCCTCTTTGCTGGCCATCAAAAGGCTCTGCCTTTGTTATTGCAGGCAGTCTGATTTTGTCTTATCACTTTCCAGCTGGGAATGTGATGATTTTATTGGTGTGCACTGTTACTCTGCCTGCCCTGGGGAGGCCGAGGTTTCGCTGGAGATGCAGGTGAGCAGATTTTTTTTTTTTTTTTGCTCTCCTCTAGCCACGCTCCATTAAAGAAGAAAACCCACAAAAGCAGTGAGCTAATAAAGCAGCTCCAAAGGAAACCCTGCATAATTAAAACCTCTGGTAACAGCAGTCCAGCGTGAGGAGGGTCAGACTCAGAGCTGGCATCCCTCTCCCATTAATGTTTGACTCAAATTTCAGCTCGGGGTTTGAGTGTTGAAATTTAATGGCCCATCTGATTCAATGGAACTTATTGTCATTGCCAGTTAACTGGGGTTGATATCAAGATAACAGCTTATGAGCAGTTTCTGTGTGGTCCTGATCACTGGTATTGATTTCAATAAGGTGTGGGCTGGATCCTTGACACTCTAATTCTGAAATCAATGGAGCTGGGACGCTTCACTCCGCCTCAGCGCCAGGGAAATCAGGTACATGCCTTTAACAATAAACCAGCCATTTAAATTATTTGTGCAGTCCTTTAGGGAGCTCTGCCAGGCAAAGCAGAGATCCTGCAGATGTAGAGAATATGTGAGACAGGGGAAAATGTTCAGGTGTCTTGAGCAGAGGGATGGAAGGAAGAGAATTTGCTGATTCTTACTCAAAGCTCTGCCTGGTGTGTTTGTGGAAGAGCAGTGCATGAGGGAGCCAAGTAATGCCATCCTGGAGGGATGTGGGCACTCAGACAGACCAGCATTCCCATTCATTTGGGATGGGAATGGAGGGTCAAAGACAAAGTGGCTCCAAGTTGTGAGTCCTGCATGGTTATTCACAGCAAATTGGACCTAAAATTGATCGTGGCATCCCAGCCCCGGCCTAAACTTCCCCCAGAATGCAGGAAATAAAGCAAAGATGTTAAAGAGAGGGGAGAGCAGGTAAGGAAGGATCTGGAAATGCACCTGCATTCCTGCTGGAGCACTGTGCTGCAAACTGCAGCTGTGAGTGAAATACACAACTCCTCATATAAGTGGAGCCCTGGATGAATGGCACTGACCAAAGGTTCTCTCCAGAAAGTCTAGAAATGCCTTTTTCCCTTTCATCTGATTCAGGAGAAAGCCCCCAAAGGGAATCTTAGAGCCTGGTCCATGGATAAGATGGAAGTAAACTTCACTGTGGTGGCACAGCAGGGCTGGCACTTGTTACCAGAGAAATCCATCCAGAATTCCCCAGAAAAGGACCCTTAAGGAGAGCTGCAGCACAATAAAGAGAAAAACCTCCTGCACTGAGGTCTGGGAGATGTTTCTTTTCCTGCCCTGAAGTCTGGGAGATGTTTCTTTTCCTGCCCTGAAGTCTGGGAGATGTTTCTTTTCCTGCCCTGAGGTCTGGGAGATGTTTCTCTTCCTGCCCTGAAGTCTGGGAGATGTTTCTTTTCCGACACTCCACAGACAGTGATGGTTGCACACTGAGGAGGAAAACCACTCACTCTCTTCTACCCTCTAAACAGGTAAATATTAGCTTAAAGGTGACTCTTTAATGCTTTTTTTCCCCATTTTTAAGTTGGTGCAGACTGATACTCTGGTTGCTGCAGGTCTTGGATGCACTAAAGAAACTCAAGCTCCAGCAAGTGCAATGGCCTCAGCTGAGGTCTCCAACCTCATTCCTCCATGGACTCAAGCACTGGGCTTTTCTTGCAAGCAGGGAAGCCACACACAGATCCTGCAGGCAGTATGACTCCTTGATCCTCCTTCATTCCTTCTGGACTCACAGAGACCAGATGTAAACCATCCCAGTGCAAAGTTCCTCTAAGGAAATGTTGTAAATGTTACCAGTTACAGGTGCCCTGACACATCTCTTGTTATCAGAAGACTTATTTTACTCTACCACTCCTTCTCAACATCAAGAACTTATTAGATTTATCTGGGAGCTGAATTTAAAAACAATGGACATCAGATTTTTCACAGGCTCAGCTGGTCCTGAATCACAAAGATTCCTCAGAGTTTAGTCCCTCACTCCCAGCTCTGGAACATGGATTTCCTCACGTGGAGATCTTACTGCCATGCCTGTGGCAGTGCTGTAGGCTAACAAATAAAGCTGGATTTCCCTGATATTTTGCTTTTTTCCCCTCCTTCTCTCAGGAGAACTTAAAATAGCTCAGACAATGTGGCCCATGCTGGTGCTGAGGCCAGTATTGATTTATGCAGGTGGGAGATAATAATTTTTTCTTAAGGTAATGGCAACAGTCCCATAGCTGTGAGCATGTGGGAAGGACAGACAGCCATGCTAGTTTATTTATTTACTCTCAGTACCCTCTAGGTCAGCTCAGCTCAGCTCAGCTGGGAAAGCAAAAGAAGGGGTTGCTTTTCTCTTTCTTTCCACGCTGGGAATGGCACCTGGCATGTGAGTAATCCATCTGTCCATCATTCAGCATCCACCAAGGGAAGAGGTCCTGCAGGAGGGCTTTCAGCTGCAGTTTGGGGGATAATGTGAAGGTTTTGCTTTTCTGCTGCTTTCCCAGCTCTGTACAGGGCTCAGGGATGCAAGTGAAGACGAGGACTTGGAGGATGAAGGAGGAATAAATTCACAATCCCTCGAGCGTGCCCGAATCACTGGACCATCCTTCCCCTGAGCTTGCACTGCAGAAATGTTCACTGAGCTCTCTACCTGTGATCTCCAGCTGGACACAAGCACGGTGCTGCAATCTCCCTCTTCCCCTCAGAGGCTGGATGTGACTCCTTTATCAACTCCCAGTTTGTCTCTCCGTGCCTGCTCTTGCCCTGATAAATGTTCTCCTCTGCCGAGGAGCCTGCAATGCTTAACCCCCTCCATTACCATTCCCCTTGAATGTTTACACATTGTTTACAAACTGAATTTCCCCTGTCACTGCCAAAGTAGGGCCTTTTTCCCAAAGCATCAGACAAGTTGATGATTGGGGAGAGGTGGAGTGGCACAGTTATCCACCTTGCCTGGCTCTGTCTGGTCCCTATGGATATGGGAAGAGACACATTTCCAGCAGGTAATTACATGTTGTCATCTCACTGTGCACTGTGCAATGCTCTGTGAGAAACCCTGAAATCCCCTGAAACACGTTTGAGAGAGCCAAGCTGAGGTGAGAGCAGTGAAGGCAGATTATTCCACTGTAACCTGGGAATAGCACTCCAAGTGTTACTTTGGGTGATCCATAGAGTTTTCTTCAAGGTCCCTAAAAAGATGCAATTTAGGAAAGCAGAGCAAGGAGCAAAACCTCTTTGAATTTAAAATTTCAGAACTACTTAGGTTGGAAAAGACCTCTGAGATCATCAAGTCCAACCTGTCACTGATCCCCACCCTGACAACCAGACCATGGCAGTGAGTGCCAAATCCAGTCATTTCTTGAACACAAAATGATCCAACAGTTGCAGTCTGAGCCCCAATGTGTGAAAATATTTCATTTCACGGGACAAATGTGCAAATCCAGATGTTGACCTTGATTCTGAAGAAGTCCAGGCTGTGCCTGAGCTGAAGCTTGGCTCCAGATGTTTATCCTCACATCCAAAGCTGTGCTCTGATCTCCACAGCCCCCTCCAGATTTCCCAGTGAGAGAAAACAGAGTGTGGAGGTGAATGGCTGCTCTAAGAGGAGGAGCAGGAGATGAGGAGCAAGAAAGGTGAACATTTTCAGTGAGATTTGCCATTTTCACACACATTCCTCTGAATTCCAGACTGCTCTTCTGGGTGACAGTGTCCATATCGATTGTCATTTGCTGTTTGGGAGCATTCCCACAAAAGGATGCAATTTTAAGGGAATGCTCATTTTCCCAGCAAATATCCACATGTACATTTAAAAAAGGGCAGCAGTGTGAAAAACAAATTATAATTCCCTGTTTCTCCCATGCTTCCCATCTTTCTTCTTCCTTCTCTGAACTTTCAGCCACCCACTTGGTGCCAAAAGCCACCACCAGCCCTGGGTAGAACAGCAAGGAAGAGTTTAGAAACAACCCCCTGGTTTGAAGCTGTTTCCCAAACTAGCTGGAGAAGAGTTAAGAACAACAATGAGCATTCACCAAAAACCAGAATCCCTTCAGGGACACATGAAAAGAGCTCCATTCATCCCTCTGCCATGGATAATTCAGCCCTACTGAACTTGGGAAAGAGGGTATTTAGTGTGCTTTGCAGAGGAGGAAGAGGATGGAGATCAGAGGGGCTGAGGAGTTTGGAGATGCCACTAGGAGGGTTTAGGAATCCAAGTTAAAGACAACTGGGAGGTATTTGGAAGGGCAGGAAATCTTGAGCAGGATCTGAATGTTCTCAGTTGGCCCATTCCCAGGGTGAACAGGTGCAATAAAATAAAAATCCCCACCTCCTCTAACCTGGCTCACACATGGGGAATTGGAGGGAGAGGGTTTTAGAGCTGGAGTTACTGCACTGAAATCATTCCAATAAAGATTGTGCTGGGGAAGACAAGGGGAATTTTCTGGCTTTTGAGCTGAGGGGAAAGCACAGCTCTGCAGAAGACACCTAAGACAGGCTTTTGAAGACAGAACACAGGACAGTTTCCACAGCTCTGCTGCTCACATCTTTTAAGCACAGGATTTCAGCAGTGCCTGCCTTCATTAACCAGGGAGCATTATTTGCAGTGGTGACAGCTTCAGATTCCCTAATTTTTTCCTGGATGTGGAATTCCCTCGCCTGCCCGAGCTCGCTGCTGTTTCACAACGCCAGGATCATCGCCTCAACTCTCCTGGGCTTTGACAGATGGAATTAGGATACAGCAGCACTGCAGCAAGACTGCAGATGGTTTCAAACAACTGACTTCAGCACCAAAATGCTTGTAATTCCCATTTTAAATGGAGCTGGCTTCCCTGGGGAAAGTGCCTGGCTCTTCTAGGTGTTGCAATGAGTTGATAGAGAGAGAGACACACTCCAACAAGCCAGTGCTAATAAGGAAAATTAGGAGCAACTTGCTCTTTCTGTTGGAGGAAAGCCACAGTGGGGGAGAAAATGCCATGAGTTTTCTTCATCTGCAAATTTCACTGAGCTGCATGCAAACCATTGGCTGTTTCCAGAGGTAAAAGTACCCTTTTATGAGCTTTTGAAAAAAAAAAAAAACAGCACTGTCAGAGATTTCCTCGCTGAAAGCCAGGTGGGTATAGCAGAAATAATAACACTAATAGAAAAATAAAAGTAGCAATTGTAGCAGCAGTAATAACGCAGTAACTCAGCCTCAAACTACAGCCCTTGTTGGGGGAGCTGCTCCAGATTGCAGGGGGAGAGGACAGGGCTTTTTTTTAAGGTGGATTTTGTTTTGATCAGACTCCCTGTGGCAGCTGGAATGTTTGTCCTGGCACAGGAAAGGGGCCAGGGCAGCAGGGGGAGCATCTGGGAAGAAGGTGAGAAATGTCCCTGGAAGCACCAACTGTAGTAATGCTTTGTTTAAAATAGAAGATACATANTATCAACAAAACAATAACATCAATAGTAATAACAATATACAACCAAAATGCTGGGGAGGGAAATTAAAGTAGCTGTAGCAGCAATTTAAAGAACAGAAGCACAGAAAAGGTTAAAAGAGAATTTCAGGCAGCAGGCCCTACACGCTGCCCAATTTCAAAGATTCATTCTGCTTCTTGTTGATGAGATTTGTGAGTTTCAAGGCTAAATTCTAGGGAAAAAAAAAGCTTTCCAAATTGACCCGAGGCAATATTTCACACCTTTGGAATTAAAGACACTTGGTGTCAAGTGCTGCATCCACAAACAGCTGACAGGGCTGAGGGTTTCTCAGTGTGGGCTGCAAGGCTTGAGTCCCCCTTTCCCTGANTAAGGTCCCTCCCAACCCAAACCATTCCATGATTTCATGTTTCTGTGATAAATATAATAAGAAAACAAGGACATTAAGGAAAATCCCAAAAAAACTTCCCTCAAAAAAATACAACCCAAAGCACCAGAACTATTGCAAAGATACCAAAGAACTATTGAAGGAGGGACACATGAATCAGAATTTTGACTTTTTTTTTGTTTAATTTTTTGTGACTTTCTGATTCTGTCATAAGTTTCACACACTGTTAGGGGGACAGGGGATAAGGATCTCCAGTGGTGGCTGTGGGGAGCTTCCAGCTGCCTGTAGGACCATGGTGGGATCTGGGCTGGAGCTGTTTCCTTAAAAAAAACCAAACCAAGATAATAATAATAATAATAATAATAATAATAATAATAATAATAATAATAATAATAATAATAATAATAATAATANCTTCTTGTTGATGAGATTTGTGAGTTTCAAGGCTAAATTCTAGGGAAAAAAAAAGCTTTCCAAATTGACCCGAGGCAATATTTCACACCTTTGGAATTAAAGACACTTGGTGTCAAGTGCTGCATCCACAAACAGCTGACAGGGCTGAGGGTTTCTCAGTGTGGGCTGCAAGGCTTGAGTCCCCCTTTCCCTGAAATGGCACAGGGAACGTGGAATCTCTGGAATCTCCATCCCTGGAGGTGACCAGGAGGTGTCTGGACCTGGTTCTGTGCAGCTGGCTCTGAGTGGCCCTGTATGAGCAGGGAGGTTGGGCCAGGTGCCTTCCAGAGGCCCCTTCCAACCTCAGCGAGTCTGTGACTATTAAAGCTGGTTGGGAAACTATTTTATATCCTGCAAGAATTCAAAATGATTTCTGTTTTGTGCAGGGATGAATTCAGAATCTTCAGGTTTTGTTCCTGAAATGCAGGTGAGAGGAAAACCCCTCTTCCCCCCATCAGTGTTCTCCTGGCGTTTGCAAAGCTGAATGTTATGTCCCTGCTGTGCCAGTTACTGAACAAAGAAATTTCTCCATCCTAGGGAAAATGTCCGGGGGTTGGTATCCAGCTAGAACTCTTCATTTCAGTAGGAATTACCAGAGGGCTGTGCTGGTTCATGCCCTGAATCTCCACCATCACAGATGAGTGGGTTTATGAGACTGTTGGCTCTCCTGGAGCAGAAATTCCCTGTTGGCACAACTGTGGATTCTTCCCTGCGAGAAAAAGTTGAGATAAAATGAGGTTTTTTTTAAAGCAAAATAATTTCCCTGACCCATCCTTTTGCAGCTCTTGTGCTCTGGGGTGACTGGGGCAGAGAAGGAGGAGGGGTCCCAGGGCTTTAAGCCCAGGTGGGAATGGGATTGCAAGACTCTGGGAAAGGCAGGGCTTCCCTGGGCAGTCAACTGAGCAACAGATGCAGAGAAAAGCCTTAAAGAAAAGCACCACTGCCTCAGAGTTTGGGGCAGGCATTCTGATGATTCCTGAAGCATCCTGGTGCTGACATCCTGGGGATGCCACTGCTCCCTCTGCTCCTTCCCACACCTCCAAAGGCACAGCTGGCTCTGTTTCCTACCCTCAGTGCTGGTATCAAAGAATAGGCATGATTTTATAACTCAAATCTACACCTGGCCACCCCTCCCCAGGACACCAGATGCCTCCCAGAGATGGAGGATGCTGCAAATAAGTTGGGGACTTGGAAACTGTGGAATAAACTTCAGAGATGAGGCCTCTCTTAACTTCTCCTGGAGGCTGGGAAGGTCTGAGTTGCTGCAGCAGCACAAAACAGGGTAAAACTCAGGAATCCAGAGCAGATGCTGTGCAAAGATACCAAAGTTATTGAGGCCACAAGGCAGAGCAATAAATCACAGCACATTAGGGGCATGATTTTGTTATCTTCGTGACGTAAAACCCATCCTACTCCTCCTCCCAGCCATCTCCTGTCCACATGACTTGTGGCAGAAGCAGCCCTCTGCATTTTTGGGAATGAAATCATCAGGGACAGCAGCAATTCAGCTCTCAAAGCAGATGGAGAGGGGAATCTTGTGTCTAGAGCATGTGGGAATACTTCAGGTTTGCTTCTGCAGGCACAAGGTGCTGCAACGTGCCCTTTCCTCCCTCTTCTGGCATTCAGCTCGTGCAAAAAACTCAGCTCAAGCCAAAAAACCATTTGGTCTGATTCTTTATCTCTTTTTTCCTGCCAGGAGAGCTCCCTCATGGGGCTGGAATGGATGTGAGCAATGTCTGCAAGGGTGGGTGCTCCCAAAAAACCAGCTCGTGTCCTGCACAAACTGCTTCCCACAGCACTTTGAAGAGCCATTCCTCGCCCAAAAGTCCATCCAACCTTCCCATCCTTTCCAGAGAGCTTTAGATCAGCGCTGAAAATAAATAATCCCCAAGGAAGAAGTTTATGGAGGGAAGGCAACTCACCCTGGTGGGAGACTTGGCAGAGCAGATGCTGCAGACGGGACCACGGGCGAGCTGGTGAGGGAAAGGGCAAACATGGGAATTGCATTTCCTGGAGCTGGATGAGATTTGGGCAATAAAATGAAATATTCTTGAAATGTGAGGCACGCTTTCATTTTTTTCCCCAGTCTGTGGTGAAAATGCCTTATGTTTGCAAATGTTCTTGAGGGGAAAGAGGCAGTTTTCAGCAGGGAAGGAGGGGTTTCGACAGCAGCAAAAATTTGAACGGGAGCGAAGAAAGAACAGGACCCCCAGCAGACTCCTTCCCATTTATTACACATTTGCAGCAGGAAGAAGTGAAAATATAAGCACATTTCCCAGGAAAAATAATTCATTAAAAAAAAAGTCATTGTTGCATCCATGAGTTCTCCAGAATCGAACTGATAAAACATCCATGTAGTCAGAAGTCTCCAAAATGCATCTATTACCTCATAAAATATGGCCAGGTTGTTTGACAGGGTCCTCCTCTTCACTCCCTCCCCAGAGAACAGCTGGTGACAGCTGCAGTTGACATTATTTAAACATTTCAGTATTACATTTCTGCTTTCATTTTTCATCACCTTTCGGTGGAAATTCTCCAGGCCTGGCCAGTTCAAAGTAAATAGCTGGAGGAAATGAGAATAAAAAAAAACATTATAAAAAGTCCCAGCCTACTAATTTTTTTTAGAATGGTATGATTCCAAAATTAAATAAAAGCCTACATATCCTCTTCCAAATCAATGATTATGATTTAAACAAACAGACTGGGAGACTGAGAGGGAGACAAAATTAGATGGGAAATTACATTTTTTTCCAAGGAAAATGGGACTGACCTGGACAATGCTTTTGGTGTAAAGGTCATCCCACAAGGACACAACAGCTGTGCCCGCTTCCAAAAATTGAAGAGGGCTAAAAATAAAGATATAATAAGGAGTAATAAAGATACAACTTATGTCCCAATGAAGCATGGCCAAATAATTACTCAGAAATGAGAAAGTCAAAGAGAGAAAGTCTCCCACATGGCTTTTTTCCTGATTTATTGTGGGAGCCTGCCTCATACTGGAGCTGTATTTATAGGCATCAGATATGGGTGCAGCTTATGGATACAGCTTATGGAAGCAGGATCAGCAAGTCTTGTTGGAGATGAGTCAGGAAAGATGTCAGCAAACCTGATCCTTCCTTTCCTGAGCATCCTGGATGCTCAGCCACCCCCTTATTTACCACCCTGTCCTCACAGCTTGAGTTCAGCTCTGGAAATTCAACTTCTACCTCCAGCCCAGCCTCTGTTCACTCAGGTTTTGCCTATCTCCTGACTGTGCAATTGTGGAATTGCATCCTAGAAAAAGGGCTCTGTGCCTTGAAGGAGCAAACTGTGCCCGGCAAATTGCTCAAAAATGACACTGAAAATCAAGATACTCAGCCTGTGTTTCTGTGCTGTTAAATGAGTTGAGAAACCACACAATTCTTCCCTGAACCCCACCTGAAGCTCCCATCTCACCTGGCAATTAGCCACTCCTGTTTTCTTGGCACAACAAACGGCCACAGAGCAAATTGTGGAATGAAATCTGTCTCTGCTGAAGGAGTCAGGATGGCAGAACCAGCTGCTTTTATCCAGGGCAGAGGTAATTTTTGTTCCAAGGTGATTCGGGCACATCCTAATTTTTGAGGTGCCACTCCCAAAGCTCAGGGACATCATTTCAATTTTGATATGGAATCCCAGAATGTTCTGGGACCTTGAAGCCCACCCAGCTCCACCCCCTGCCATGGGCAGGGACACCCCCCACTATCCCAGGGTGCTCCATGCCCCATCCAACCTGGCCTTGGGCACTTCCAGGGGTGGGGCAGCCTTGAAGTTGTCTCCTCTAGGAAGCAGGACAGCAGAGTTAAAGGAGATTTGAGGGGATTAACCTCTCCAGCTGCCACAACCACCACTCTCTACTTCTGCTTCTTCCAAGAAGAGCCACAGCTCTGCAGGGAAGCACATTCCAGCTCCTCCAGGCCCCAGCTGCAGGCACAGATGGGACAAGGCTGTGCAAGATGCTAAATCTGCCACGTGAGAGCTCCGTGCTGGAGGCTGTGCTGGCTCCCAGTCCCCTCAGACCTTCACCAGCAGACCCCTCCTCATGTGCCAGAGTGGAGCATCAGCACCCCAGGAGGTGCCAGGAGGTGAAGTGGCTTTGCCAAAGCAGCCTGACAAAGCAGAGGCAGCTTTGGGATTGAATTTTGGGTTCGTCTCTTGGCTTTCGAGGCAGAACAGCCCGGTGGAAATGTGGTGTCCCCTCCTCTCACCAACACATTTGCCTCCTGAAATAGAGGCTTTTAGACTCTCACAGGCAAAACTGGCTCAAAAATGCAATGATTTAGCTCTCAGATGAGCCAGCAGAACATGTGAAAACAGGAAAGCAAAGAGAGCCCAGCTGTTTCAGCCTCCTTTGGTGGGAGAAATAAATTTATACAACAAACGGGGTGAGGAGAAGGCATTGAGGCATGGACTGGGCTGTCAGAAGGAACCCATTTCCCTCACAAATCCCAGGCTGAAGGTTTCAAGGTTGCTTCAGGCAAAAATTCTGGTGAAATGGCCTTTTTTATTTTTTTTTTTTTTTTTTAAAGCTACCAAAGNCTGGCCTTTTTTTTTTTTTTTTTTTTTTTCACAGCTACCAAAGCATTTTTGCTGTGCCCATAATTTAGCTCCCCAAATTAAGAAAAAAGGAAGTGTGGAAGTGCCCTGGGGGAGTGTGTGGTTTGTGTCTGAGCTCAATATTGGTCCAGACTAACCCCAAGGAGCCCAGATAACCTTGGAGCTAGCCCAGGAGGAGCAGGGATCTGTCAGCTGGACGTGTCACACACTCGTCCCTGCACACGGTGCTTGATGGATGAGATGATTTGAAGTTTTTGACAACAGCTTTTTGCAGTGGGGGAAAAAAAAATGGGTTGTTTTTTTTTTTCAGCAAGTTGCAGCTAAATGAGCAGAGTTTGCTTGAGTGCAGGGAATGCAGAAGGCAACAGAGTC
>VZRH01004770.1:215283-332794 GCA_013397555.1 Urocynchramus pylzowi | reverse complement strand
AAAAAAAAAAAAAAAAGGCCTGGAGGGGGAAAACACAGCACAGCTTGTTCAGTGCTGCTTCAAGGAAAGCTGGAATTCTGGGTAATGGTTTTCTGGGAAGGAGTGCAGGCATGAGGGGCTGGGGGGGACCCTAAACAACCTCTCTGCTCTGCTGAACAGAAGGAGAATAGGAGAGAGCAGCAACCAAGATGCCAAAGTGATGATAATGAATACGGCTGCTCGGCAAGAGGCGAGCGCTGTGACTCATGTAGTGTCAAGGTAAATACAGAAGTTGCTCTGTGTGTGCATTTGTTGCCTGTGGGGCTCTTTTACAAGGGAAATGAGACAGCTCTGTGGCTGGGATCACGGTGGGGGGGTGTCCAGCTCTGATGTGTTGACAGGTCGTTTGGGAGGACGCAGAGGTTGCGCAGTTCTGCTGCCCATTTCCCTTTTTCAGAGGGGCGGGCGTTACCTGGGCTACCACAGCCGGGTCTGGCCGGGCAGTGAGACCATCCCTGCTCCCGAGGGGGCTCAGAGTGTCTCTGGATGTGTAAATCACTCCCTGCTGAGCCTGACCCGTGCAGGATGCAGGATGCTCTCGGGGAGGTCAGCCAGCCGTTCGGCTGGGAGCCGCAGCAGGTGATGCTCTTGCTCCTGGAACTTTGGGGTTCACTTCCCAGCAAATGGAGAGACGACAAGGCTTGAAAAATGAAAAATACTCCTCTAACTCAACGCTGTGGGAGGCATCAGCCCTGGGGCAAAGCCCTGCCTTTGGAACGTGACTGGAGTGCCTGAATCAGGAGCGCTGGTGTCCTGTTACTCTTAGTGCTCGAGAAAGGCAGGGGACGCTTCCAGAGATGGTTGAAACATCTCCTCAGAGCGTTTTGCTCTCTCCAGTGTCACTGGAGCATCTCAGGGCAGGGTTTCTGCTCATGCCAGGCTGACAAACTGGTTTTTAGAGCAGCACTGAATATGTTTCATGACCTCCATCCTGGATTCCCGGGAAAGGAGGCTGTTAGGCTGCCCATGCCGGCATTGCTCTTTGGAAAGAATGTAATTTGCTGCAGAGCAGTAATGGGAAACAGATGAGCTATATAACCCAGCAGGCCATTTATGCTTCATTTCTGCAAATGCAGGCTGGAACATACGGTTGTATTTATGTTTTGGGTGTGCAGAAGGGAAAAAAAACCCCCTAAAACCTAAAACCCTGTTCTTTATCATTTGATTGGCCTGGACACTCTGAGTATAAACATTACACCGTGGAGACAAGAGGGCAAAATTTCTTAATGTCCTGTAGTGTCTAGACCAAAAGCAATAAAGGCTCGTGCTGTCCTGTGCACCTCATCATAATGTCATTATTCCAGGGAGAACCTGTCAGATGGGCTGAAAAATGGAAGTTTCACCTTTTTAAAACTAATTTGATAACTTCATTACCCCCTGAGACAGGGAAGTGATTGGAGCCAAGGCATACACTAATGTCTTGTTGAATGCTCTTTGATTTTATTTTTTTTACAGCCACAGGAATCAGTCAGGAGTTCTGCATTATCTCATTATAATTGTCCCAGGAGAGGTACTTCGATAATTTTTATTACCAATGGGAATGAAAATGTATGTTTTATTTGGTAATTTCATAATAATGTCTCCAACTCTGTAACAAACTCTCAGTGAGTTGAACCCTGGTCCATCATTACATATTCACTCTGAAAACACAGGATGCAGGAATAAGACAGCACTTACACAGGGAACAGGAGCTGGCAAGTCCCTCTCCATGCATTTTGAACAGCAGCAGGGGCAAAAAAATGTTGAGAGGAATAACCACAACTGTGGCAGTTGCCTATTTTACTGCAGTGAAGTCAGGTCAAGCCTCCAAGATCTCTTGCAGCCTGGCCTTCCCTATTTTGCTCTCCCTGGGGGATGGTATCCTAGCTCCAGAAGTGCTGATGGTCAACCCAAATTTTAGTAACTCTTGACAGTTCACTTTCACTTGTTCCCTCCATGATTTACATTTTTTTCTCAGCCCCCAGGCTGTGTCATAGCTCAAAATGGGGTTGAGGGGACCTTCCAGCCTCCTGGCTGAGGTCAGGGGCAACCTCAGGTGGACCTTCATGAACCATGGAACCTTCATGAGCCCTCGTGAACATTCATGCTCCATCCCTGGAAGTGTTCCAGGCCAGGTTGGGCTGGGCTTGGGGCAACCTGGGATAGTAGAAGGTGTCCCTTGGAATTGGAATTGGAATGAGATGATCTCTAAGGTCCCTCCCAACCCAAACCATTCTGTGGCTCCACAATCTCCAGTTTGGTTCTCAGATCAAACTCCAGTCAATACAATCTCCTTGCTGGACCAGCATGAAGAAGATGAAGAGAAGGTAAAGGTTCATGAACTCTTAATACCAAACCCAGAGTTCGCCCTGTGGCATTTTTGGGCTGACCAGAAGCAAAGGGCACCCACATGGCCTATAGCAAAGCCCAGGTACTCCCAGGAACAACAAAAAACCACTCACAGAGGAGAAGTCAAATCAAGGGCTTCTAAAGACAAAGACAACAGCAATTCTCAACCCCCTTACCCACCTGCTGGAGACAGGCAGAACATATTGGGGAAGCATCACTCTGTGCTGCCACGTGCTCACACTGTTCCCCAGGCATCTGCTGTTAGCCATTTCTGGAGGCAGAAAGCTTTGTCTGACCCCCTACAGCCCATCTTATGCTCATATCTCTCATGGAACAACACAGCTCTCAATCTGATAGCTCAGTGTCTGTCTGCTCCTTCTGCACTACCAGGCTGCTGCAAGCTCGGAGACCGCGCTCGAAGCCTGGGAGCCACGGGCTCAAAATCTCCCTGCCTCCAGTCGCTGCCTTTATTATCATTCCATGTGTTTCCCATGGCAGAAATTCCATGGTATGGTTGCCCCCAAAGCAATTTGTATGCTATGACTCAAAAAGAGCCCCAGGCAAGAGCTGGCCTGATTTAGGAGAGTGAGAAAAAATTAAATATCTGAGTCTGTCGAGAGCAGTCGTCTTCTCGATCCAGAGATCGCTTCCCCCAGATTTTCTTTATTCACACTCTGCTGAAGGTTACAACCTCTCCAGGAAGAATCAATTCTCTCATTTCTTGGCTTGTTGCAGACAAAAATACATTTTTTAGTAAAGATATACTGATTATGTCCATTCAATTTCACTGATGCAGGTTAGGATAACCTCACCAGAGAGCTCTGTCAGCTGATAAAAGGAGAACTCTGTTACGTGAGACAGCAGTCAATTTTAGAGAATAATATAATCTGATCTAATGTGATATAATTTGATATTATATGATATAATATGATGATATGATATATGATAAATATGATTAATATAATATAATATAATATAATATAATATAATATAATATAATATAATATAATAAATAGAATAGAATGTATAAACAGGATGGAAAAGAGCTCATGCTCAAGCAGGGCTTGTCTACCCAAGCNGACAGGCAGAACATATTGGGGAAGCATCACTCTGTGCTGCCACGTGCTCACACTGTTCCCCAGGCATCTGCTGTTAGCCATTTCTGGAGGCAGAAAGCTTTGTCTGACCCCCTACAGCCCATCTTATGCTCATATCTCTCATGGAACAACACAGCTCTCAATCTGATAGCTCAGTGTCTGTCTGCTCCTTCTGCACTACCAGGCTGCTGCAAGCTCGGAGACCGCGCTCGAAGCCTGGGAGCCACGGGCTCAAAATCTCCCTGCCTCCAGTCGCTGCCTTTATTATCATTCCATGTGTTTCCCATGGCAGAAATTCCATGGTATGGTTGCCCCCAAAGCAATTTGTATGCTATGACTCAAAAAGAGCCCCAGGCAAGAGCTGGCCTGATTTAGGAGAGTGAGAAAAAATTAAATATCTGAGTCTGTCGAGAGCAGTCGTCTTCTCGATCCAGAGATCGCTTCCCCCAGATTTTCTTTATTCACACTCTGCTGAAGGTTACAACCTCTCCAGGAAGAATCAATTCTCTCATTTCTTGGCTTGTTGCAGACAAAAATACATTTTTTAGTAAAGATATACTGATTATGTCCATTCAATTTCACTGATGCAGGTTAGGATAACCTCACCAGAGAGCTCTGTCAGCTGATAAAAGGAGAACTCTGTTACGTGAGACAGCAGTCAATTTTAGAGAATAATATAATCTGATATAATGTGATATAATTTGATATTATATGATATAATATGATGATATGATATATGATAAATATGATTAATATAATATAATATAATATAATATAATATAATATAATATAATATAATATAATAAATAGAATAGAATGTATAAACAGGATGGAAAAGAGCTCATGCTCAAGCAGGGCTTGTCTACCCAAGCTTTGAATGTCTCCAAGGATGGAGAGCCAACAACAACCTCTCTGGGAAGCCCATTCCAGTGTTTCAACAGTCACAGGGTGCCTTTTTTTGGCCATTATATCCAATAAGAATGTCCCACGTGCATCACCTCTGGTTTATCCATCCCCTGTGCCTGGACAGGTGTGGAAAATGCAAGCACAGAGAGCTCCCAAGGCATCAAGCATACAAGCTCAGAAACAGAGATGGATAAGACTTTGGAGAAGGCTTGAAGCTTTAGAATAGAATAGTGACACAGACAAAAAATAAGAATAAAGATTTGTAGTTTAAGCAGAAGTATGTTTTAAGATATAGGCCTCATATAAGTGAACAAATATGCTAAGCAAGATAATGGAAGATTTTGGAGTTTAACAATAGAACTTGTTGTAGAGTTGATGAAAGGTAGGAGATACAGTAATAAGTTTCTGTAGAGTTATGTGATTGGACAGAAAAAGGCACATTGGGGTAAGTTGTGTAAAATGTAACAATTAGCAATTGATTGTGAAGATACTAGTAAGATTTGTGGAAGTAGCTGATTGGATAAGAAATGTATAAAAGACATTGCAACTAGAATTATAATGGCTTCTGATGCAAGGCTTCTAAAGTGATGGCTTTGGATGTAACAACCTTACAGTCTCACTCTTCCATGAGACTGATTTTGCAATAAACCATCTTTTAAACAGCTCTTCAGTCAACCCCATCTTTCTGTATCCCAAACAGACAGGCTTCACCTGTGGAAGAGGTTTTACAGCAACTTCTGTGAGCCAGAGTTTGGTAAGAGGATCCACGTTTGAGAAGAGGATCCATGTTTGATAGGAGATCCATGTTTGATAGGAGGATCCATGTTTGATAGGAGGATCCATGTTTGATAAGAGGATCCATGTTTGATAGGAGGATCCACGTTTGAGAAGAGGATCCATGTTTGATAAGAGGATCCATGTTTGAGAAGAGGATCAATGTTTGATAAGAGGATCCATGTTTGATAAGAGGATCCATGTTTGAGAAGAGGATCCATGTTTGATAGGAGGATCCATGTTTGATAGGAGGATCCATGTTTGAGAAGAGGATCAATGTTTGATAAGAGGATCCATGTTTGATAGGAGGATCCATGTTTGATAGGAGGATCCATGTTTGATAGGAGGATCCATGTTTGAGAAGAGGATCAATGTTTGATAAGAGGATCCATGTTTGATAGGACGATCCATGTTTACCCCTGAAAGAATTTCCTACCAAGGTCATTGACATAGAAACCAAGAGAGAAAGAAGGATAAATAAGAGAAAACTGCAACTGCCTGTTCCAAAGAGCACTTTGTTTGTCTCTCCTGACCAATGAGTAAAGTGTAAACTTGTGAGTTTTGTAAGAATGTATAAAAAGCATGCATGCTGGAATAAAAACAGTTTGAAGCCTTCTGAAAATGGAGTGTTTTGCTTTGTATTGTCTCAACTACAATATCCACCTTCTCTGCAGGGCCACACTGGATATTGCAGATATCAAGACAAGACGTTTTGCAGATATCAAGACAAGACAAGACGTCACCAAGCCTTCTCTTGGGCATGCTGAGCACACCCAGCTCTCAGCCATTCCCACGTTGTGTGCTCCAGGACCCTGAACCTCTTGCTGACACTTTGCAGGGCTCACCCCTGGATGCTCCAGGCCGTGTTGGTTTTGGGAAGCACAGAACAGGGCCTGGCATTGCAGAAGTGGTCTCATGACTGCTGCTCAGAGGTGAAGAATCCTTTCACTGGCCCTCCTGGTGAACACTTCCCTGAGCACAGTTTGCCATGAGGATGCACTGCTGACTCATGTGCTGCCAAAAACCCCCAGCTCCTCCTCCACAAAGCTGCTTCCCAGCCAGCTGGCACCAACCCACCTCGTTGCACAGGGTTATCGAGTGCTAGATGCAGCATTTTAATCATGGCTTGAGTGGTAAGAGCAGCTAAGAGCTCTTACATTTCTTTAAGTTCTCTTAATTAAGGGCTAATTGAGCTTCCAAAGCTTTGCATCATCTCTTGAGATTACCTAATGAGAGCGTGGCTTGAAGCACAGTGATGCCACCAGGCCCCACTTCAGACCCACAGAGCTCACATTAAGTGTTGAGGGAACTGCTAATGCACTTCAGGGGAGGCTTTCCCACCCACCTTCCAGGGGGATGGCTCAGGGGATGAGGTCCCTGAGACACGACAGGATTTTCATCCATTCCAAGCCATGAAGAGGCATTCTCCCAAATTATCTTCCAAAAAGTAGCTGTTTTTCATGTGGTTGCTGTGCAGCAGACTGGGTTCCAGCACACAGAGGTGTTGCTGGCTCAAAAAGCCAGAAGTGTCAGGGCTGGAGTTAATTGCAAATTGATTGAATGGAAGGTACATTAAAAAAAAAAAAATTCAGAAGTTACAAATTCTTTAGCTGGGTTGAAAAAATAGTTTGTGCTTATTCAGTCTCTGCCATCCGAGCTCTCTGTAAATGTTTATGAACCAACAACTGATGCTGTTCTTGTTTTGAGGCATTCCACATTCCCATTATTTACCAAGGGAAAAATCTAAGCCACAGGAAAACATAAAACTGTAATATATCCCCCAAAATGTTAACATATGGTACCTTATTTATCTTGAGAACCAAGTACTCGCCTACCTGCAGAAAGGTTCTCTGGCATAATTACAGAGTTGCCTTTCTTCAACAATTTATTAATGCAGCCCTGTGAAGAATCAAGGTCAGTGTTTGTGGATTTTACTGGATAACAAACAAACCTGAAAATCCAGAGGACTGTTAACCCAAGTATGGAGGAGGTTTTGAGTTATTAGAAACTCACTGCTTTATCTTCTTCCCTTTGCCTGATGTGGCACATCTCCCAAATAATCTCAGCTTTAAATTACATCCTGAGTTTATTAACCATGACATCAGAGAGAAAACTACCCACTATCATCTTTTTTCCTTCCTAAGGCTGAAGATTTCTGCCAAGTCATCTCAAATTCTCTTATTTTCTATTAAAAATAAACTCCACTGCATTAACTCTACTCCATTAACCTTTCCTCTTGGTTAAAGGTTTCTAAACCACTCCAGGGGCTGCTGCTTCCTCTGGTTTCATCCTGCATTTATTGTGAAGTGAGAATCAAAAACAAGAGGACAGGACAGGGACTGACAGGCTTTTCAAAATTCATCAGGAAATGCAAAATTTTACAACCACTCGGGCAAATTCTCAGAGCTAGACCAGGATCTTCCTCGTTGGGAAAAGGAGTTGAAACTGTGCTGGAAGAACACAATAAATGGAAATAAAGACAGGCAGCCACCAGGCAAATCATCACAGCCCTGCAAATCAACAAGGGTCAGCCCCAAACACCCATCATGGGTTGAGATTCAGCTTATACCAGGCTCATACAACTCTGATATTCCAAGCCTTTTCTCACTTTAAAGGGAAAATCTGGTCATTGTTCCTGGTGGGCAGTGAAGCTTTAATGCCATGTCTGTCTTTAGGGTTGGTGTTAGTGCAGGGTGTAGAAAGAGCAGCTGGTTTTCTCCGGGTGGATTCAGCCCCTTAATGAGCTGTTAATTACAGAACATGACATTTCCAGCCCAAGTCTGGCCTGACCAGTGCATCTGGGCAACAACCAGATCCTGAGGACACTTGTAATTTATAGGTTTGCAAGGAATTGGTGGATTTAACGATGGTAAATTAGCAATCCCAATACTTGTGTGCAGTTCTGACACTGATGATGATAATGGGGAATGTCATGGAATTCTCCTTTGATTTATGGACAGAACTATGAAGTAGAACTCACCTCACTTGTGAATCCTTTCCCTTCAGCAAGGAAGTAAAAGATCTTACAAATTCTGATGCTGCACAAATATCACTGTCCCTGAACAAATCACCTGAAGGAAAATTTTTCAAATTACTCCATATTTATGAGTGGGAAGTTTGTTTCACAGATGGTGTGGATTGAACTGCTTTGAGAACTCAAATTCAGGTTTCTCCAAGGGCTTAGGTAGCTGGACCTCAACATAAAAAAGCAAAGTGATTTTCCTTTCCTCTTCATTCATAAACCTTTTTTCCCTCATGAGTTAAATGTTCAGTCTTAGGTGTGTACTCCACTTTCACTTCGTGAGTGAAGAGCAGCTCCCACAGTCTCAACCAGGGCTTTTCTCCACATTTGGTCCAGTGGTTTCAAACACACCTGAACTTGCAGAACCTCTCACACATGCAATATCTGAGATACATATTCACATTGATGCCTCAGGTTTTAGCATTTATATTTTTCAGATTCTGAGCTGCTTTAGTCTGTGGGTCTGGGCTTCACATTATGGGATGGTGAGCTCTCTGCACAGAGCAGGGAGACAAAACAATTCCTGCTCCAGCTGGGCACCAAGGACAAATGATCCAAACCTCAGGCCCAAGAGCACAACCAAGGTGGGCTGGAGAGAGAAAAACAAGCAGGATGGGAGTGCCTGGGCTAAAGCTGGAATGGGACAATGAACTCCAAGGTGCAAATGGAGCAGAACTGATCCCAGGGAGAGCCCCCGGGAGCGGCCGTGCATTTTGGGGCCATTTGGGTTCATCTTGGGTGCAGCCCTGGCTGGGCTCTGGTGCTGCCCAAGGTGGATCCATGCAGGAGATCCTTTCCATAAATCCTGCTTTATTCTGGAACTCTGTCTAGTCTCTTTTCTAGGGCAGCCTTCACAGGGCATCAGGACTGACACTTTTCAGTTTTGACCACTGAATGCAACAGCTCATTTCACCTCCCTTTGCAGAAAGCAGAAAGAAAAACCCTTAATTTCTCTACTGATGTGCAAGATTTCTGCCACACACCAACACTTACCAGTGGCTTATGGCTTTGCAGCAGGGCTCAGAGTCATTACCATGACACATCTTGCTGCATCACTAATGGGTCCTCACTGTGAGACTGCCTGAGCCCACCCAGGAGACAAAAATCCCCGCTCTTGGTGGCTCTGAGAATCCCTTCTTGGTGATTAACTCAACCCCCAGCTCTCCACAGCTGCAGCCCTGCTGACAGAGCCCTGCTATGGAAGCTCATTTTGGAAACATTATTGAGGTTTAAGATCAAGACCCAGCAGTTTGCTGTCCAAAGCCATGGACAGACTTCATTTGATTTAATGCTAATTTGTTATATTCACTTCAGCAGCATGGGCTCTGTAAAGTGATGATCTCTGTTTTGCCAACAGAGAGGAGGACATCAATAGACATTTAGGTCAGGAGCTCTCCTCTGACACAAAGAAAGTTCTGCTGGAAAGTTAATCTTTTTCTCAGTTCTTTGAAAAAGGAAAGTAACCTGTTTTGACTTGCATTGTGAGTGATATTTCTTTCCTCATTAGTTCCTAATCTCTTTGTTAAGTGCTGGGATTCTTCTGTGATAACTCTTGTAGAAATCAATGGCCTGTGCTTTGAGTTATGGCATGGTTCTCTCTTGCTTTTAAGTTTGTGGCTTGAGAGCATCTCCCCCTGGTAATGACTGGAAGATAACTTTAGTTTTAGAGATCCTCTAGGAATGAAACAGCAACTGGAATGGGCTGGAATTTGCAGGAATAAAAGGCCTGAGCAGAGGCAGCTCTTTAACTGGCACAGCAGGAAGGCTCATGGCCCACAATGGTTAAAATTTCTTCTCTCCATTCCGAATCAGAAGAAATGGTGTAGTTACTGAGAATCTTCTATTCCCTTAAGTTCTTGTGTGAAATACTTTACCCCCATCAAATCCAGTGACCACACTTCTCCCAAGTAGCCTGAAGGAATAGATTTCACCTCTTCCTCCAGCACTCTTTGCTGGTGTTACCTTTTACATTAACAGCTGGCAAACAAAAAGTCTTTCTGGTTTATTAGCAGAAGCCTGACCTAAATATTCACTTGAGCATAGAGCAATGAGCCCTCATGTAAAGAACCCTTCAGAAAGCAGCCCCTGTGTTTCATGGCTGGGACAGAGGCAGAGAGAACAGGCAGCATCCTCATTTCCCTGGGAAAAGTGCCACCTACAGATACTTCCTATCATCACTGCTGAAAACCAGGCCACGGCATTTCTGCCATTGCCAGTGATTAACTAAAGCTGCAAACTCCCCAAACTCCCACTTTTAAGGTCAGCTGCTGTGAAGATGACTCTGCCTCCAGTAGAAGCATTAAGGAGAGTGTTCCCAGACAAGGCCTGCAAAGCTCATCTGCCCGTGTTTGGTCTCCAGCCCATCCCTCTCCAGAATGGCACATCTCAGCTCAGTGTGAAAAAGTCAATGATCCCACAAATTTAGGTGGCTAAATGTTATGCAATTGCCCAGTGGCATCCAAGTGACTCAGTGATCTGGGAATGGGATTGATGGTGGCACTGTGCCCTGGGCACGAGCCCACACCTGCTTCCCACACCCTGGGAGTCTAAAGTTAATGGGACTGAGCTGCTTCTCTATCCAAAAAATAAGAAGGCCAAAGGTTGAAAGTTTTGTCCTGTGCTTCCCACGCATCCCTGCACTCCAAGCCAGCTTCTCTACCTTCCCCAGCTCTGATCCTGACTGTGAATCATGGAATTACTGGATATTTTAGGTTGAAAGGGACCTTAAAGCCCATCCAGTCCCACCCCCTGCCATGGGCAGGGACACCTTCCACTATTCCAGGATGCTCCAAGCCCCACCTAACCTGGCCTTGGACACTGCCAGGGATGGACCATCCACAACCTCTCTGGGCAACAACTTCCTCAGGCAAAGGATTGCATCCTGAGACTGGACATGCCAGTAAAGGGCTTGAAGCTGCTGTTGCCTCTTGAAAAGAGAAGATTTCAAGGATTTTCTGCAGCAGTCTGACAGAACACTGCAGGGACAACTCGCTCGCAGCTCCAGAGTGTTGGTGATCTATATTTCATGCTTCTGATACTCTCTTCTAACAACTGACACACTCATTTTCTGACTCCCACAAATAATTATTTCAGTTTGGGTTCAGCCGTTTTCTCCCCCTCTAGCTTACAACAACAGTTCCAGAAGCGTGTCAAATTCACAGAGATCTGTAAATTATAAATTACAGAGTGGTAACAGTGCACATGTCCATCAATGCCAGTGGGCTCCTTCTTTTGTTTTATTTTGCTTAAATTTCCTAAGAGATTCTTTGCCACCTTTGCAGGCACATTCACAGGAGTTTGGGAAATAGAAGGATGAAGGTCTTACCCAGTGGCAAGTTGGTCCCCCCAGATTATATTGGGAAGGCTTGGTGAATGCAGACAAACTTGGAGCTTATGCTGAGTTAATGTTTCCCATTACAGACCAGGGAGGAGGTGCCAGAGTATTTAGCAGTGCCCCACATTGATGATAAGAATGCAATTACCAGAAGAAAAGTTCAGACATCTTTCCATTGTTTTCAGTGTTGATAGTGGGAAACATCTGATCTTAAAAAAACCGCTTCAAACAATTTAAGCATTTTGTTTGTTTACTTTAGCTTTTCTTCATGTTCTTTCTCCTATTTTATATCTTGCAAAACTTCAAATTTTTAAACATTGCAATTTTTGCAGAAGTGCTCAATTAGCAAACTTCAATTCCACTTTCTTGTTTGTTTGGTTGTTTTTTTTTATTTGACTGTTTCCAACACCAGAAACAGTTTTAAGGAAGAATTGGAAAGGAAAAACCTAATACAATAATTTTTTTTAAGGGTGTGGAAAGTTGAGACAACATTACTCCTTGTGCTGAGCAGGAAGCAGAAGATTGAGGAAGGAAAAAACAGTCTTTATTACAAAGCTGAAATAATTCTGAAAAGTGAAAGCTTTCTGTAATAGGCTTCAGAAATCTTTGATTTGAAAGGTCATTTTTGTTTCACCAAAAACAGTGGAAAACAAAGCTGTTAATGGGATAGACAGAGAGAGTTGTTTTGGACGTTATACATACAGTTTCATACAGATTTTGCTGAGGCAAATAATTCTCTGCCCTTGGGAAAACCAGACTTTCCAATATAAGACAGGAAAAAAACCCATGGAATCACAACAAGCCAAACTTTCCTGTTGGGTTTCCTTACTGATGTATTTTGCAATGAGCTGACTTCTGACTGCAGTATTTTATTTGGCAAAACAACAGGGTGGCACCACTTTTCCTGTGCCCGAAATCCCAGATTATAGCAGAGAAATATGATGGCATCTCACTTTAGCCAGTGCTGTGTGATCCCTGAGGATACTCAGCCTTTCTTCCTGAAGAGTGGCCTCCCAAAGTCAAGGAAGATACAGCCAAGAGACAAATCTATGGCTGCAAATGTTTTCTTCTGGGTCTGAGAGCTCCAGAAGGCAAAATAAAGGAGGTATTCTTGTCCTCCATTCTGCATGTCTTAGGTAGGAAATGGGGGTGTGTGTTCTATTCCCATCTGTCAGAGGTGGGGCAGTTCTCTGCTGTTCCCTGGGCAGTTTTCTTTATCTCTGCCACAGCCAATCCTCCCTCCAGGAGATCTCTGCTGTCCATGGCCACTGAGTGTCCCTGCATGGCTGAGAAAATTCCAGCATCCCCTTGGGACAGGCTGCGCCCAGGGGAGCAGCCAAGCATTCCTACCTGGATCCAATCTGACCTTGGGAACACCCCAGCAGCCTTTGCCCCCTGCATTCCCAGAGGAGCAGCTTTCTTCTGCCCTGCATTCCCAGAGGGAGCCCAGGCCCATCTCCAGCAGCCCTGGAGCTCCAGAGGAAAACTCCCCCCTTGTCCAGGATCCCNCTGGCAGGGGTTTGTTCTCTTTTGTACTATTGCTTTTTTTTTTTTTTTTAATTTTCCTAGTAAAGAACTGTTATTCCTGTTCCCGTATCTTCACCTGAGAGCCCCCTTAATTTCAAAATTAATAATAATTCAGAGGGAGGGAGTTTACATTTTCCATTTCAAGGGAGGCTCCTGCCTTCCTTAGCAGACACCTGCCTTTTCAAACCAAGACACTGCAATGCCCAGACCCCATGGGAGCACACTCTCCTCCAGGCCTGGTCCTCATTTCCCACCCAGGGCAATGCTGGAGCTTCAGAGGCACCAAGGAAATGCCCAATGCCTTAATGTGAGATGCTTGGGTTTGAGGCTGTTGCCTTTCATCTCTCTTGGAAGACAACCAATGTTCCTAAACTCCCCTAAACCCATGTTTCCAAACCCCCTTGAAGGGAGGGGGTGAAAAAGAGGCCAGGCAGCCTCAAATCTCTGATTTCTTAAGGAAGAATTTCTCTGCTGTCTCTGCATCTTCCTTTCAAGGAGCTGTGAAACACCCTGGCTGAATTTAACCAAAAATCACAAAGCACATTACAGGTTTTAAGGAGAAGGAGCAACTGGGGAGAGGAGAGACTGATAAAGAAGTATTTGGTTCACCCCAAATGAAACTCTTCTGGAAACCAAGAGACCCAAAACCCAAACCAAACTCTCCTGGTGTCATGGGACTGCTTGTTTTTGATGAGAAAAGTGTGATTCATCCACAGGGTACTGCTCACACTTTTGTGTTGGGCTGAATGCCCACCCCACCTCCCACCTTACTTTTATTTTGCAAGCTCTTCCCTTCACTCTAAGTACCCTGTTAGATTTATGGATGAATATTATTGCAATACACTGCTGCTTCTTATCTATTCATCATCCCTTTTTCTGAGACTTATCTGGGGATTTGAAGTCTCCTTGATTGTAATGATCTTCAGGAATTAAGGGTATAAAAGAGATCCTAAAGTCCCGTATGCCTTCTAGGCATTTTTGTATCTCAAACTAAAAAAGGAGTAAATATCAATTATGCCAGAAAAATGTATCATTAACTCTTCAAATGTCCACCTGGGCGTTGTTCGTGTGGAGTAGAGATTTATAATAATAATTTTTATAATTTATAATACTGGGAGCTTGCAGGTAATTCTGGTGGCATGTGACTCAGATAATGAAGGATTAAAAGGGGGCACTTGGAACCTCTGTGGAGGTGATAAGAAGGAGTTTGGCCACACATCCGTGGGAGGCAAAAATGCAGAGCCATGACCTGTGGTTCACCTTTCACGTGCCAGTTTTCATGACTGCAGCTCTGCACGTCCCCCTGAGAGCTGCCACTCCCCTGATTTCTGGATTTCACCACTTTCACCATCATCATCATCATCATCATCACCCAAGCACTGGTCTGGGAGATGAAGAGCATCATGTCCTGTGCTCACTGTCCTGATAGAAAGGAAAAGGTTTCCTTGCTCAGGTTTGAGAACCATGAGTGATTCCTGCCCTTCCAAGTCCTGCAGCCCCTAATTTAGACCCACAAAGGTTCCCTTTGCCCCATACATTTGACAGGATCTCAGCATCCTAGACAACCAAACAACATCATCATTTTTCCTTCCTTGTTCCAGCACAGATGTTCTGTCTCTGTGTGCAGAACAAGGGCACATCTGGGATGCACTTGTGGAAAAGGAAACAAGCAGACCCACAACTGCTGGAGCTGGTTTTGGAGACAAGGGTGGAAGGGACTTTTGCCCTCATTAAATCAGTGGGGAAGCTCCATCTGAGCAAAGCCTAAGCTGAATGGAAATACCAAACATCTGGTTATAACTTCTTTTAGTTCTATCCCTGCTCCTTTCTTCCCCCTAGGGAAAAACAAATAACTGAACCAAAACAACCAATAACCTCAGGTTTAACACCAGGAGATAGAGAGTTCATCATTCCTGCCAGATGCCTCAGTGACAGGGTCAGAGAGGAGCAGACTCACTCTCAGCCTAAGCAGAGAGGGAAAATTTGCTTTCTGAGTTGACAGGGCCTGGAATCCCACAAAAGGCCATATGCTCAGGCAGCCACAGTACAAGACACACGACTGTTGTTTGGTGGTGTCTCCAATTCCTCTCTCTCGTACTTTTTTCCCCCTCTTGCTTAATCCAGAAAAAATAACACCACCAAAGTTTTTTTTTTTTTTTTGTTTGTTTGTTTTTTTTTTCCCTGTGAACAAACTGAGTCAGCCAGTTTGCATTAAGACAATAATTAGTAAACTCTGTACATTAGTAATGCATGTCTAGGTGTGCTAGGAGGGCTTTCCCCTGGAAAACTCTCCAAAAATACTGGGAATAGAAACACTTCAATGCAAATGAGAGGTTTTGTGACAGTCCCATATGCAAAAGGAAAGTTTTACTCGAAGAGGGGTTGATGGCCCTCCAAAGAGGGCTGGTTACAGGTGGGGGCTCACAGAGGGGTTAATTATTCTGCAGGTGTTGGGGCTGAGTGAGAGATGGGTTTGGCACAGACCAAGGTGCCTGAATGCCATGCAGATCCCAGACCTATTTCTAAGAGATTTCTATGAGAGGTGCCAATCTGGAAACAAGATATTTTGTAGAGTGAATGTAGGTCCTCTCATGCTTTCCAATCCTTACAAGATCACACCTGGGAAGGCACAAGGCAGAGTGCACCATTCCCATAAATAAACCCATCCCAATTTAAACAAGAATTTTCACATGCCTCCCTCTCCAGTCCCCCCAGAATTGTGAAGAAGCCAACACTTCCCTTGAAATCCTGGAGGCAGCATTATTTTGAACTTCAGGTTATGAAGAACCAGGAAAACTAATTCTGAGCCCTCCAAAGATGTAGTGACCCCCAATGGGTCAGATTGTGAAGGTGCAGGAATCTGTGGTCATTTCCCCACATGGCTGCATTTTCTCAGAGTAACCTTGAACAAGCTCAGAAAAAAAAGGGGATAAAAGTCCCCCTGTACCTGCTTTATTTATTTAGGCAGCTGTCTCTTCCTAGAGGGACAAACACCTTTCACACTGTGCTCCCAAACCCAGCCAGGCCTCAGTCCACCACCAAAACATCAGGCAAACAGAAGTGAAAGATGAGGCTGATACCAGAGTGGGCTATGAGACTCCAGCTCATCACATCCAATCCTTACTAAAAGCTTCCAGGTTTCCCTTTAGGGTGGATTTTTCTTTTTCCCCAGGGACACCTCGTTACCCTTCTTTTTTTTTTTTTTTCCTCCCCGCACTGCTAAAGGTTTCTTTACAATAAGGTCAGGAAAGAGGAGGATTTTTAGCTATTGCTTACTTTACAGACCATTTCTCATCCTTCCTAGTGCTCCTGGTAATACTCACTGAGAGACAAAGCCATTCATCTTCGCACATTCCCAGCCAAGTGTGGTTTGAAGCAGTTCCCTTGCACTGTCAGAAGAGATATTACTCGCTATAAAAAGCTGCCTTATTCCCTCAAGTTGCCGTACTCAACGTGTGACCCTTTTTTGCTGAAAGATTGGCACGATGATTGCTTACTTCTAGTCACCTGGAACTCTTCTGTCTGCAAGACATTTTATTGAAAATCACATTGTACCAGTCAATCACCCTCCCACCACCATATGTTGCTGTAGCAGGAGGGAGCCTGGTGAGCCTGTTCATCGTGCTTGTGAAACTGCAGCTTGGGTGACCTTACTAGAAACATCACCTGGCTCTGCAGAGGGGTGCTGGGAGCAGCTGGGACAACTTGTCTTGGGTGCTTTTCCCTGTAAACTTCAGGCTTGTTCTTCTCCATCCTGTCCCCAAGAAGATCCTTTCTGGTTCACACTTGTTATCAGAAACAGGGAAAGTTTTTGTGGTAATTTCCACTCGGGAAATTTGGGAGGTGGTGGGACAGCAAAACTGGCTGGATGTGTCGGTCCTGAAGCTGAGTGAGCACTCCTGCTGGACCCAGCAGATGGAAATGATGAAGCCCAGTGAGCAGCTCAACCCACTGTGGAGCAGCAAAGAGAAAAGCAGGAGGTGGGAATGCCCACAAAACAACATCTCCCACCAAGCCAGGATAAGGCTGGAGCACTGGGAAGACAGTGGCAGCCCTGAGGTCCTGGAAAGAAGAGCTGCCAGACCAAGTTTTGTGTGCCTGTTCATCAGAGAGGAGAGACACTCTCTGCAGTATTTCTGTCACACGGGAGGTTTATAATAAACCCACTCAGTTTATCTCCAAGACAGCTTGAACATGACAGCAATTTTCCTTGCCTTGACGCAGATTACAAAGGTGTCTGTGGGGCCTCCTGCTTCAGATATCAGTCCCTGAAACCAGGACAGCTTCCCCATCACACCCTGCAGGGATGGGGTCCTGCAGGGCTGCCTGGAGGGAAGGCTCTTGGTTTGCTGTAGTCACTCTGATTTGTAACAAAGCCCATGGTCTTTACAAGGTGAGTGGGAATCATCATTTTTTCCAGAGGGCAACATGTCAGCACACAGTTGAGGTAAATCCACACACCTGTATAATTCCTTATTTAGCCTAGCTTAGGTTTAAGACACTACAAATATAACCCCACTAACTGGGGTTCTAGATGTGGCAATATCAGCCTCAGCTGAATAAATCTTGTTGTTCCCCATGCTTTTTTTTACCTGCTTTTTCCTCCCCTCTATCCTCTGAGATCCCCCTTTCCTATTTAAATTCCTGCAGATGCTTTTACATATCACCTGGGGATCACCAGCTCAGTCCTACCCTCTTGCCTGCATCATTTCTTGCCCTGAGGCTGTTCCTGAGCCTTGACAGAGAGCAGCTACCTCTGGAGAAGCTGGAACCCAGCCTGGTGACAGCCACAGCCAGTGTCTCCCTGCTGGTTTTACCTGCACAGTCCCAGGGAGGACTGAGAGCCTCGGCCACATGCAAATCACGACTGCACATGCATGTACAAGGAACCTGAGCAGGCAAATAATTACCTGCTGGAGGGAGCAGGGATTTATTTCTGTGCCCAGAGAAGATGGATCTGAGCACCCATGGGCTTTGGGAGGATTTAATAACTCCTCCTTGCTCTAGGAATGCCTGCCCTGGACAGCCAGCAGTCATTTGAGCTGAGCAGTCAGGCAGGCAGAGTGACTTGATTGCTGACTTGCCAGGGCTGGTGCACAGACATTGTCACACTGGGGCTCCCAAATAAAACAGGCCAGGGATCATCTCCTGGGCCAGGGAGCACAGCTCTCATCTATAGAACTAAACTTTTTCCCCACACCAGAATCAGGCAGCCTTGATGGGATGCTCTTAGCCTGTGTTATCCCTGAACACATGGAATGAGACCATGCTCAGCAGATGTTGGTCAAAACCCTGCTGTAAACAGAGCCCTGGCTAGTTGGCTGCTTTAGGAGCAGCTCCAGTTCTCCAGGAGTTCTCCAGGAGTTCTCCAGGAGAACTCTGCCCTGTTCTCCTGCCTGTCCCCATCTGGCTGCCCCAGCCCTGGGCTGTCCTAGGCCACGGAGCTCCAGCTGTGCCCCCAGATGTGCCTGGAGCTGCATCTCTCATTTCAGCACCACTGCCTTTGGGGGAATGAGCACAGTTGGAGGGAGCAGCCTCAGAGCTGAGCAAACTTTATCTTTTACTGATCTCTAGACAGGTCAGACCTCTGGAAAGGTCTTTAGACACCAGGGAGTCAGCAGCCAAGTCTTGTTACACTGCAGTCAAAAGGTGTGCCCCTTTCCTGCCTTGCAAGAGCAACAAGTTCCCCAAAAACCTTTTCCTGATCAATTTGATATGGGGGAACACATCATCTTTGCCATGTCCTTCCCTTTAAATGCCACTGAGCCCCTTATTTGGAATGTCTGGGGTTGGGTCACCTCACCCCAGGCAGGTGTGTCCAGTGTCCTGCTGCCAGCAGGAAGCACAGCTCACATCTCTGTTCTGCTATTGACTCTCTGACAAAGCTTGGGAAAACAAATCCTTTCCTCCTGCTTTGCCCACCTAAATTCCTAAGAAATCCTTTCTTGTGAGGCACCCAGAGCCTTTGGTTACTCTGCAAATAGCACCCAGTTTTGGTGCTTGGAGACTCCCCCACTGGATTTTGTGCCTAAGAGTCCTCTGTCACCTTTCTGTTACCAGCTTTTCTTGACTGACATTATTTGGGAGTTGGTTAATTCTGGTGAAGGTTTTGTTGGGTTTTTGTCCCCATATTTTTACAATGAATTTTATTTCCTGGTTCTGAAACCCACATAGCAATTAGCAATCCCAATTGTTATTCTCCAGTATCCCTCTCATTCCAGTTTTGTTCTTACTTCTAGGCTTTCCAAAGGGAGAAAAGGAAAATATTTCCATGATACCAAAAGCAGCTGCATCAGCCTCACATTTGTTGGTAGGAAAGTGCAAACAGAGTAGCAATACTTAGAGGCAGGTCTGGGTCTGAAGTCCCTCAAGGACAGGGGAAGCTGTCTCAGGTGTTTTCCCTCAGATCTGCTGCAGAATAATTGAGCCAAAGCATGAGCCTGGCCATTCTCTGCATTAACTGCTCAAACAATGCAGTGAAAATGCACAAATGAGTCCATCAGGTGGATTTTGTGCTCGCCTCCTAAATCTGTGCTATTTGTGAGTCTCTAAGTCACAGATCAGCTTTGGGGCTGGACATGGGAAGGTCAGGGGAGGGAGCCAGTGGCATTTTCTGAGGGTGGCTCTCAAAGAGCCTCTAGCCCAGCAGTGTGAATCCATCCCACCACTCCGACCTTCCTGCCCGGGAGACGCCGGAGCCAAGCAGGGCAGGAACAGCAGAGGCACATTTATTATTTTATTGCTTTCCCAAGAAATGAAAATAATATTAATGAGTGTAATTTATAAGCAGGGGGAGCAGACAAAACCAGGCTTACAGCGAGCTGCTGTGCAGTGCCTGGGGAGGGCCAGGGAGGAAGCGATGGGTAGATATCGGCTATTGTGTCTGGCTTGCAAGGTTACTTGTTCTGATAGAGCTTCATTTCACATCTATCTTGGAAAACAAATTCCCTTTCAGGCCTTTTCATAATGAAGAATAAAGAGGCTATTGTTGCAGAAAGTTAATTGTGCTTTTAAGCCATTTTCTGCAGCATCTCCACGTCACTTTGGAGCAGCCAGTGAGCTCGGGCTGCTGGAGAAGGGGTGATGCAGCCTCCCCTGGACACCTGTGGCTACCAACACACAGATCTGTATGCCCAGTGCTGAAAAATTTGTTGGGTTGGCAACTCTCAGTGTTGCTTCAGCAAGCTGCCTTGATTTATTTCCCCAGGATTATAGGTGGGGTTCCTGTTATTGCCACAGCACAGGGGTTCACACTCTCCATGGATCCATGGAGATCTGCAGGGAGCCTCACTACTGCTGTAGACAGGTGAACTTCCAGCTGACACCAAAAAAAAAGGGGTTTTCTCCTTTATTTACCCAAATTCATGCACCATTTGGCCTGCCCTGAAAGACATGCAATGGTTAAAAAACTTACTGTGCTTGATTTTCTTTCCTGAAATTCCATTATATTCTTCAGCACTAGTTGAGCTGAATTATATTTAGAAATGTTTCAGCCACGTTAGAGTGGTTTTAAGACAATTTAGTCTCAGGAAATGTTACCCAGAGGGAATACAGGAAGAGCAATCATTAAGGATGCTTGTCATTAGACTTTTAACCTTCGTGCTTTCCCTGTCTCTCCCTACCAGGCAGCTCCAGCAAGGATCATTCTTTCTTCAGCTCGTTCATTTATCTCTATCTTTCTGCTCTCACTGAAGTCAAACATCAATTAAAGCTATTAAAGTAGAGCTGCTATGTAGGTATCTTCAACAGAAGCATCTTCTCCCTGCTGTCTTTATCCCTTTTCTCTGTCTCTTAAAACCCCAGCAGTGTTCACCAGGCAAACTGAATTTTCCCAAACCACACCTGGCAGCCTGGGAGTGTTTTGCTCTCCCTGACCTGGTGTGACAGGTCAGTGTGCTGCCAGCAGAGCCAACAGGCCATCTGCCAACTCCACCTCCAACAGCCTGGCCAGCAGCCCAAACTGAGGGCCAGGTTCCTCAACATCAAGAAATTGGCTCCAAATTGACTAAATAAAGATTAAGTGTGATAACATGGGCTTCTTTTATTTGCATCCTGGATTTTCATCCTTAGGTTACCCTAGGATAAATATTTTCTGGCTTCTAGAGACAGGGCAGGGCAGACCATGAATCATGGATAAAGCCCAAAAATCTCTGTCAATTAAAAAAAGAAAAAAAATTTTTTTTTTCTACTAATGCAAGGATTATCCCTGAATCACAGGGAATTCAGGACAAAAGAACAAGTCTTGAAATACTCACAAGAAAGCCAGTGATGACAATAACAAGCATGTACTGATAGATACATGTGCTTGATTTTTCTCCTTGCTTCATGTGCCTCTCCTGCACCATTGCCATCAGGAAGTTCTTTGGAGGATGTGAGCACTCCCCACATCATCCCCTGGCAGCACAGATTCTTCTTCCCCCTCATGTGTGATCCAAAAAAACACTTTGGCTTCCAAGAAGTATCTTTCAGGTCTGGTAGGTCAGGTTGAATATCAATTTGACATCTGGTGTCAAAGCAGAGGTTTTCCATGAGTTTTGGAAAAGTCCAGCTGAGTCTTTCAGGCCTTTCCAATCGCTCCTGGCCTCTGAGTGGTGGTCAAGCCCATTGACATCACCCAGCTGGAGCTGTCACCTCAAAACTGGCAGTCATTTCATGCTCAGAGATGGGGTTTTTTGTGCTCTGGTTCCTCTGCCATGCCCAGAGAGTCTCAGGAGTTACTCTGACACCTCTGGTGTTGTCTCACATCTACTCCAGCCTGCAGCTGGAGATGGGGATGTGACAGAGGAACCTGCCTTGATCCAGGAACCACAGTCCCTGAGCATCACTTTCCCAGGTCATCCCTGTGCCAGGCTGTTCATCCCAACAGGTATTTATTCCTGCCAAGCCCTTGCCCCAACAGCTTTCCTTTCCTCTTCCCAAATCCCACTTGTGGAGCAGTGAAAAGCAAGTCAAGCACAGGTCTTCAATATTTTTACTTGCTTTGTGAGCTGCAGCAGGAAGAGAAACAGGAACTGGCAAAATTTTCCCTTCTGAGATTTAGTTCAGATTTAACCAGAGAAAGGTTGCCATTATAGGAGGGGATGGATCTGTCTCAAGATGAGAGGAACTCGAGCTACAAATTATGTTTATTCCCTGCCGTTCTGCAGCTGGATGATTTTGGAGCTAAGGCACGGGCCCTGTGTGATTCCCATCCCTTCTATCAATACAGAAAAATCCTTTATGGCCTTTCCAACACACAGTTTTGGAGGTGGGGGGAGGTTAAAGGGTCATCAGAAACACTGCTGGACCTCCTTGGAGCTTCATTTCTTCATCAATAACTCTCACCGAGGATTTTATTCCTTATTCCACACAAACAATATTATATCATCAGAGAGGTGGTACGAGCAAAGGCCAGAGTCATCATGCTCATAGAGGTGCCATTAACAAGCACAGACACAAAAATCAATGCTCTGCACTTCGTGCCTTTGACTCCAGATCCACAGTGACCCCGTTATCTGACTCACCCTTTCCAGCCCTCCCTGCCCGTGGAGACAGACACCTCCCAGCACACTGGACACCCCTTCCCACAGCCCCATTCCTGCCAAAAAAAAAAAAAAAAAAGCTCAAAAAGAAAGAAAATCAAGTTTGTAAACAGCAATTTGTCTGTAAGGTGAGAGCAAGGAGACAGAAGCTTATTTAAAATTGATGTCAGTCCCAAAGGATGTTTCTTCTGTCTCTGGTCCAGGGTTATTGAGGCAATGCTGTGGTTCCTGTGGCCTCGTGGAGTCAAAGGGGACAGAACTTGTTCATCTTTACAGCAAATCACCATCTTTTCCCCATTTTGCTGTTCTTCTTTGTCCTTTCTCATTTCAGGAAAAAGAGGCAGCACTTCATCTTTCCTTCCCAGGTTGCATTTTTGCTCAAGAGTGGAGGGCTCTTCAGATTTCTCTCTCAAGGTTTTGTAGTTGGCCTCTTCCACCTGGTCTAACTGCAAAACATTAAAATAATAATTCACAACCAGCAATTTATAGAAATAGTCACCTCCTGCCTTCCATTTTCTGGTGGCATCCAGAGTTTGCAAATGCAGCTAAAGTATTGCTTGATATGTCTGTCTCTTTCCTTCATTTTCCAAGAGTTTTGATTCTAGTGGATCTCTCAAATGTCCCACTCTACACCTACAAAGTGTTTATTTATTTTGCTTTGCTCCAGGTATAGTGAGCTGCTCAGAAAGTGCCAAATGGGAGTAGTTTGGCACAGGTTTGACTCCTCCTTTGGCATCCAGACTCTCAGAACTGCAAAGCAAAGGGATAAATGTGGATTAACAAACCCATCCCAGATCTGTGGTGGGGGTAGGGATGCCCACAGCTAATGAGGAAGCACAGGAAGAGTGAGGGCAGATGGGGAAGGAGCCATGAGTGCTTGTTTTGGGAAGTTGAGCTGTGTTTCAGCAGGGATAGGAAAGCAGATGGTCATGCCTTCTTCATTAAAGGAATACTTCTAAAAGGGAGACCCCTGAAGAGTCACAGCTCCTCAACCCCATGCACCAGGCTTGGCTGGCCAGTGCATCCTCAGATATCCTGGCATGGAGGTCCTGGAGTGGGCAAGCTGCAGGGAAAGGCAGCTTCCCTGGCCACTCGCCCTTCAGAGACCCTCACTCACAGCAGGAGATGTGGCAGATTCTGCTGATGTGGCATTTAGACTCTCCCTGGAGATGTTCCTCAGTGCTGGCTTAGGAGAAGAAATTTGGGTGCATTAGGGAAATGGGCAGGGAGAGGCTCTGGCTCATTTTAAACTCATGGTGAGGCAACAGCTCATAATCTCACCTCTGTCAAATGAGCCATAGGGATCAGGATTACCAATAAAGCCTTGGTAGGCAAAAAAAAAAAAAAAGGCTGCAGGCACAGAGTGGTCACTGCCCAGCCATGAAGACAAACATCCCCCAGTAATTCCCTCAGCTAAAACCAGGAGCCTCACACAAGGCATCCAGACCAGCTCCACACTCAGCAACTTCTTGGGGAAGCCAAGTCAAATCACAGCTCTACAAAAAATAAATAAATAAATACATAAATAAAGTAATAATTTCACTATCTCACCTCAACCTAAAGGTGTGTGCTGGTCAGCAAGTCTGGGACAGAAATACAGAATGACTCACCAGGACATCTGCTGCCATTCCCTCCATGAGATCTCCAGCCCAGCCCTCATCCAGCTGCCTCCACGCCTCCCTGCTTCCCAAACCCACCTTTTGTAATGCAAAATAATAACAGGCCTTGTTCCCTGCTTTGCCTGCTTTTCATCTAAATTAAAACTCGGCTAATCTCATTAATGAGCTCACCCTGGTGCCACCGTGTTCTTTGCATGCCCCCTAACATCATTAGGGACTTATCCAGGGAAACAAAAGGGCATTACTCCATGCAGGGAATGAAGAATTAGTGCAAGGGTGGGGTGTGCTTTGCAATTGTCCCCCTAATCACTTGTTTGTGTGCAATTAGTGGCTGTAATCTCCATCTCATTGCCACTGTAGCAGCGTGCATGTGTGGGCAGGGGGGATGCAGGGATGGGCAGAAGTGCACCCAAAGAGGTGAGGCGTGTCCAGGTGGTAGGAGAGTGGAGGGAAGAGGTCTCAGAGTGAGCAAAAAACCAAAATATTCAGGCATTTCATCAGCTGAGGTGGCAGTTGTTGGCAGGGCAAGGCTGGAGAAGGAAGTAGCTGGGGTAGAAAGATCTTGGAAGGAACAGCAGAGATTCAGAGCACCCTCCCAAGGGATGCACCTAGGAACAGGTGTGCAGGGCCACATGGCATTGAAACAGAGGAGAAGATGAGATTTATTTATGTCCCTGTCCTCTTAAAAAAAAATACAAAATAGCCAAAAAAAACCCCAAAAATGACACAAACAAAAGTGGATATCAAACACCAAGGAAAAGGAGGAAAAACAGAGTCAAAGGAAAATACTTTCCCCAAATTCACTCAGGTAAATCACTTTTCTGATATGTCATTGAGCTTCCAACCCTAATCCAGTTTCCATTCTCTTTCAGATAATTTGAGAAAAGAAGTTCCTTCATACCTCACCAGATTTGGAACAGTGCAGATGAAAACACTTTTCTCTTTCAGGCTCTCCTCCTGAGGGCCATTACAATCCTTCACCTCCAAGCTTCTGGCTGTGTGTCCCTGGGGCAAAGAAGAGGGAGGAAGTCACATTTTCTGCTGTGGGATCCAGCCTGCAGAAGTGAGGCATCTGAGCACTGATCCATTGCAAACCAACTCCTCGTTTCCAGTCTGATCTCCCCAGCTTCCTGCATATTGGATTTTTATTATTATTTTTAGGGCCTGTTCCCAGGACAGGAGTGTCTTTGGGGCTGCCACCATCAAACACTTCAGCACTAATGTTGTTTTGTCTCAGAAGTGCAGCTCTGCAGTGCTGGAGTGGGTTTTCTGTTGAATTCCTGGGTTTGACCCGGCAGGAGGTCAAACCCTCTGTGGTGAGGGGAGTGTGTGATGCCCTGCCTGAGATCAGGACCTCAGCAGCACTTTGTGTGTTGATTAACTGAGGGAATTGCCATGGTTTGGCTTCACAGCCCATTGCAGGACAGTTTCTACTCTGCAGTATCATGCAGGTTTGAAATTTTGGGGTAGCAGTGATAAAAATAAGCTTGTTTCAGCCAGAATTTCAAATGGAAGATACCCAACATCTCCTTCCTTAAAATAAAACATATGGCTTTATCATTTTGAGGTGTTTTAATCCCTGGGACTAATTTCTTTGGAGTTCTTGATGCCATAATAAACCTTCAGAGGTTTTCAGTGCAGTTATTTATGTGGATACACCTTGCAGTAGTTTGTTGGTCAATGCTCAGCTCTTCAGGTGGTTTCCTTTATATTTTAAACCAATGTGGAGATGAAAACTTTTTATTTCTTCAGTACAATGTTTGAGAGGTTTTTGTTTTTTTTTTGGTTTTTTTTTTTTTTTTTCTGAGAATTCACGCTGCCCTGTGAATCCAACTGAGAACAAATTTGGAAAAAAATTATAAAACCCCTAAAATCACCACCTTCTTCCTCATGTTTTCACTCATTCAGGTGGATTCACAAAAACAAAAAAATAAAAAAACAAACAAACAAAAAAAAACAAAAACAAAAAACAAAAAACAAAAACAAACAAAAAAAAAACCTACAAAAACAACAGAGATTTTGGGGGGGAAAGGCAAGAGGGAAGAGAGGAGGGCCAGGGAGAAAGATGGGCCTGTCTGCAGTGGGGTGGGAAGAACACAGCAGCATTTGAGAAAATGATGAGTACTTAAGCCATCAAAACAAGGCTGGAAGCTGTGGATAGGTCTCTTAATGTCAAACCTGCTTTATGTGGAGAGCTGTGAGGGATTGCTGGGAGTTGTGGAATGTGAGGGAGCACTTCAGGGTGTGTTTACAGGGCTGAGGATCAGAAGGGTGTGTGAGTGGGACTGTACAGAGCACAGCTCAGCCACTGTACACAGAGAAGCTGGAGAATGGTTTGGGGTTTTTTTTTCCATGCTAAATTATGCTGTCTTTTCCCATCTCCTCTCCAAGTGCCCCCTCCCTCCTGAGACAACGCATTAAAGCATGGGAAAAGTGATACTTAACATTGAAATTCATCATTAATTCCTCTGTCTTTTATTGTCGTAACATTAGCCATAATGAACTCCTCTTGCACTGATGTCGATTTGGTGTGTCACTTTCCCTAGAAGTGCTTCATAACTTAGCATTAATTAATGGTGACTTCTTGCAAATTGTGTTACAGAGCTGATAGCACTTCTGGGTAACTAAGTGTCACCAACTGCAGCCATCAAACTTGCTGTGGTAGCCAGGCATCAGGCAGGATTAATTGCTGTATCACACCAAGACTTCACCTCTGGATCTTCCTGGGCAAGGAGGGAAAGTTCATGGCTTGGGAATTTAACTTGGTTCAATTCTCAGCTTTGCAATTGACCTCCAGCGCTGGGCAAATCAATGGAGATGTTTGGGGCAGGTGGAAATCCCAGAGGTTGGGTGATGGCTTCAGGGTGTCTGCAAAGTTCTTCCCAGTTGGAAAAACACACTTCAAGGTGTCTCTGCTTCATGGAGCTTTGAATTCCAAAGGATCTGCCCACCTTGGCTCACCCAGGCTTTGTTATATCACTTTTTGCTCCCAAATCCAGCTGGGTGAAAGTCCTCCACTGGCAGCTTAGTCAGGCGAGTTTGTCCTGAAATTACACAACAAAAACAATAAAATATTACTCCAAAAGGTGGAAAATCCCCTTTGACTAATTAATGAAGGAGCCTGAAGGGAAAAGCTCATTTGTAAACATCTACAGGTTGGATATCAAGGGATAGGACTGGGGTCACAGATGGAGACATCCACATTTAGTGCCTGTTTGAACCCTTGGTGTGGAGATTTGGATGATGCAGTGTACAAACTGACCATAAAATCACTTGCCCAAGACTAAAAGATAAAATAAGAGACCAACTTTCATCAGCAATAAGACACTAAGAGGGAAAAAAGTTTAGTTCATTACAAGTCATTGTTTATCAGATTGAGCTGTGCCTTTTGGCTCAACAGGACTAGGGCTTCAGTCACAATTTTAGCACTGCTTTAAATATATTATAAATCTAAACAGATTTGTTTTCCTTGGAGAAGAGACTCAATAACCTTCTTCACAGATATTAAAAATGCAGAGAGAGGCTGGTGTTTAATGAGTTCACTTGTGAGGTACTAAAGCCAGCTACCACCTGTCAGGATCTTCAGATGTGCTCCTAGGCCTTAATTAAGAGCTGTTCTTGGTTTAATTTCATTCCTTCTCTCCCCAGCCCCACCTACCTCCTTTCCCCCTTTTTTGGTTTGCCTTGTTTCAGAAGACAGAAAGCAGCCCCAGAGAGACGCCTTCCAAAGTCAATCAAAAATTAATTTCAGGTGGCAGCCGAGTCACAACTTCTCATTTATTCATCAAACTCCAGTGACTTCCCAATCTCCTAATCACAGATTCATTGAATCATTCAGCTTGGAAAAGACCTCTAGGATCAGCAAGTCCAACTATCAAATTCCTGCTGAACGATTCCAGCTCTTCCAGCTCCTCCTGTTTGTTGCCTAGTGGTGGGACAAAAGCAGCCAGCCAAGCATGCAAATCAGATTAACAATTTGCACCTCTGTGAAAGGGATTAGCTGTTCTGCCTGGTGTGGATGCTCTAAGAAATCAGTCTGCATCTGTCAAAATCTGTAACCTTTCTTGTGTCCCTGACTCCATACTTGGGTTGGTTAAGATAATAATAATAATAATTAATTAACAGGCTGCTTTAGATTGCATCTTCTCCCGTATGGGATTAATCTTGTATTTCCTTGGGGAGCTGATTTTCCAGGCTGGCTGTGAATTTATTCTTTGCTGCTCTAATACATGATGGTGTTTGCATGCTTTCAGGGTCACAGCTACAGCAGGGAAAGCATAGGAGTTAAAGCAGTGGAGCCAGTTTAGGATTGTGTCCAAATCCCATAAATGCCACATGTGACTTCAGATAAGTCACTTAATCACCCTTTCTCACACCCTATATTTACCAGATCAGCCAAGGCAAGCGGATTTACAAGGATGATTCATCCCAAAAAGGGCCAAGGGACATCGCTTCTATTCCTGAGTCTGCTCTGAAACTTCACTAAAGTCACTTTTCTCACACCATCCCCGCTTCCCAGCTGCATCTGCTCAGCTCTAAAACCTGAGTGACAGCCCTCAGCCAAGACACAGACATTCCCAGCCTTCAGTATCCTTTGGGGAGAAGGTCACTCTGTGGATGGTGGCTTTTCAGTGGGTACCATGCTTCTGATCTCACATGTCACCTGAGGTAACAACTCTAAATCATCAGCTCCCCTGAGTAACCATGAGGTCTGAATTAAGTCTTTTGGACTAAAAGTAGTGATAAGCCTGAACTTCCCCTACAAATTGGGACAAATTCTTTCTGAGAAGCTGTCTCCTGCACAAGGTAAGGAGGAAGGGATGAGTATAAAACTCACAGTAACACTTGCAATGCAGTCTGGGGATGCTGCAAACCTCCCCAAGCCCCTTTTCCAAACAAAACAACACAATGACCTAATTAACTGAAGTATTAAGGGCAAAACAAACAACTTTGCAGTATTGATGAGTTCTCCTAATTTTTGCTCCACTGTTGACCTTGGCAGACTAATCCTCTAAAGGGAAGAGAGCAGCCCTGCTTGGAAGGTGCAATCTCCTTTCTGTTGGTGTGACAGCCAGTTTAAGGCCAGCAAGTGCCATATTCCATATTGCAGTATTCCACACCTTGCAAAGCTTCCCCCTGTGGATATTCTGTGTTTCCATTCCACCTAGTGCAGAGTAGGGTGGCAGAGGGATGCTGAGCAGCCTCTTTGGACATACCCTGGGCATAAGGATTGGTCTTGATGGTGCAGTTTGGAGCCCATCACCATCAAATTTACCCCAAGCCTGCTGTTTTAGAGGCACTTTGGATGAGGGAACTGCATCCCATTGGATGGCCACAGCCCTGGCCAAACAGCAAGTTTTCCTTTCCAGTGTGTACAGAACACTTCCATTAAAAGGTAATTTTCTGTGGATTTAAGCTTTCACCCTCTCATGTCAAGGTCTGACTTCCTAAAATTATTTTAACACTCCCAAGTCCTCAGTTTCTTCTTTTTCCATCCTTTGCAGCCTTCTCCAGGGGAAGAGTTGTTCCCAGCATCCCTCACAGCAGGGACAGGGAAGTTCAGCTCCATGGTGCTGCTCTGCCATGCCAGCAACACCCACCACCTCCTGTCTCAATCAGACTGTTGGTGACTTTATGTCCTCTATTTCCTGTCAGAAGGCTCCAGGCAGTTCTGCATCTCCAGGCAGTCACTCCATCATCACAATCCTGGCTTGTCCAGCCTTCAACTTGTGTGCATGACAAGGACAAGGACATTGTCTTCACACCACAGGCTGGTCATGTCAGCCTGGGACCAGAAAGAATCTGCTTCTTGGCACACACATGGAGCTCCTAAAATGGGTGTTCACCTTCATCTGCAGGCAGAGTGAATCCGTGAGAAGAAGCAGCAAGACAGGTTTGGGAAGGGGTGAAAATGAGGCAGGAAAAGGAGCAGAGCAGGATTTGTGATGAGCTTGTCAGGCAAAATTGTAACTTGGATCAGGCATCAGGGAAGAGCAAAGGCCTGAGGGAAGTCCTGGGTGTGCTCACACAGCAGGACCAGCAGCCCCTGGGACTATTTAGGTCTTGTCAAGCAAGGAATGACATCTCCCTTTGAGCAAATGTCCATCTCTGGAGCTCTGGGTGACAGCCCATCCCTGTCCATCCATTAATGGTTTTGTTTTTGTGACAGCTGACACGGTGATGGCTCAGTATGAATTGCAATCACAGCCCAAGCACAGTGAATCTGAACTTCTCAAACAAGAGGCTTTAACTAACCAACAATCCTGCTCAGAGGGATGGGCCTCCTCCTGGGAGAAAAAGGCTCCTGAGGAGCTAAAAGCTCTTTTCCAAAAGGGATGTGTGCCCAGACAACAGCAGGGCTGGGCTTTGTAGGGGAGGAAGCTCAGGTGTTAGACAGAGAGGATATTTTCACTTGTTCCTTTGCCAATCACTGAAAGAAACAGGAGGACCCCTGGACTGGTGCCATGCCACTCAAAAACCCCACAGGTAAACAAGGAAGGTCTCCCCCATAGTGAGGGAATCAGATGCTAAAATATATAGGAAGCTGGAAGAAATTTGGAGTTTTTAAAAAATTTAAATTTATTATATATAAAAATATATACATGTATATATAATATAAATGTATAATATAAATTTATTATATAATATAAATATATATACATATATTTATATTATTGCTTGATTATATGGGAGGGGTTTAAGTGTACGAAATCTCACACATTTTAAGTGTGCACCTTTTGGGTTTTAATCCTACAAGATCTCCAGTCTCAAACATATGCAAGGGTCACCCTTCAGCCCCCTCCCTGCCAGCAGCTTTCACTGCAGGCCACAGGAGGGAGGGAATTGCAATCCTGCAAAGCCAAGAGTCCAAGGATATCCCATGGAGACACCCCAGAAGGTTCCCATATGGTTGGATAAGCTGCTGGAGCTGATTTCCTGGCAGCAGCCGGGGCGCACAGTTGGAACAAACCTGTCCCAAGACGTCTCACCTCCCTCGTGCGTGCCAAGCACAGCTGAGCCACGGTGGATGCCAGAGCTGGAGCTCATCAGGAGACCTGGAGCTGAGCTGTGAGCTGCTCTGGCTGCACACAGGTCAGTTCTCCAGCAGACAGGAAGGCTTCTTTTATGGACAAGGCTTTCCAGAGCACAGCGAGTGTGGATGTTGTAAGGTCCTTCCTTGAGCAAACCAATGAAAGGGAGATGCATCCAAGCTGCCAAATGCACTTGCAGACACACACTGTGCTTTTGGGCAGCACTTTCTGCTGTCCCAGACCTCAAGGCTTGAGTTTGCATGCCTTGTAGGAGTGGTGAGAGTCTACTCCTTTTACAGGACAAGAGGGGCAGGTCATTCTCCCTCCTCTCCATCCTGCTGTAGCCCCATATCACACACAGGTTGGGGCTGAAGGATGACAGAAGCAGTGAACATGGAGAAAGAGGCTCAGTTTGTAAACTCTGAGTAGTTTCACCCTGCTTACCTTTCACTTTGCAAGGCTACTGCCCTTGATCTGTTTGTGTCTTCTCAAAGAGCCACCTGCAGTTCTGCCCCTGCCCTCGAATGCTGTTGATGGCCACGGTGGAGATGGGAAGTGCCTGACTGTGGAGGAGGTTTTACAGCAACTTCTGTGAGCCAGAGAGAAGTTTGGTAAGAGGATCCATGTTTGATAAGAGGATCCATGTTTGATAAGAGGATCCACATTCACTCCTGAAAGAATTTCCTACCAAGGCCGTTGACATAGAAACCAAGACAGAAAGAAGGATAAATAAGAGAAAACTGCAACTGCCTGTTCCAATGAGCACTTTGTTTGTCTCTCCTGACCAATGAGTAAAGTGTAAACTTGTGAGTTTTGTAAGAATGTATAAAAAGCATGCATGCTAGAATAAAAACAGTTGGAAGCCTTCTGAAAATGGAGTGTGTTGCTTTGTATTGTCTCTGTCTCAACTACAACACCTGACCTCTTTGGATCCTCTGCACTGCCTCCAGCATTCCTGGCTCTGCTTCACCCTCTTCCTCAGCTTCCCTGCCTTCTTTGCTGAAAATACAGCTCCTGGGGCAATAATTGCCAGACAACAGGCACACAGTAGCTGCTTTTCTTTGGCCACATCTCTTTAAATTCACTTCCCTCAACACCTCTTTCCAGGGGCTCTACCTGGCCAGACAGACAATTCTAAACTCTTCCTTGCAGCATGCAAAGTTCACTGCTTTGGTTTGTCTCTCGGGGTGGGATTCATCTCACCTGGTGTTTGATGTGCACCACGTTGGTTGTCTGCAACCACACTGGTCACCTTCAGACACCTTTAGAGTCTGCAGAGAGAAGCAAGCCCTGCCAGGACATGAGTCATCTGACCTATTTGAGATGTCTGCTTCAGAATGAGATTAATCACGCCCTGGAAGCACCTGTTTTGCTCCAGCTAATGCAGGAGTCTAGACAGCCAGCTCATGAATTCAACTTCAGTGTCTTTTTAGGTGCTCATCTCCCCAGGATTGTCAGCTCTAATGAACCCTCCAGCAATTTTGTCAGTCCTGCTTTAGCTGAGCTGTACTTTGGCCCATGCTGGGTGATGACAGCTAATGATGAGCAGTGTGACCTGATGAGAGCAAGGGCTGCTGCTGTCTCCTGAAAAGAGAATTCTGCCCTTCAGAGAAGGTGGGAGAAGGTGTGTAAAGGTACCAGACTAGGCAGCCACACTCGGGATCTGGATGTGGGTGGATTGGGGGGTATTTTTACACTGCTCAGATGGTGAGGATCCTGCTCAAACAGTGCAGAAGAGATATCAGAGAGCACAAATAACTTAAGGATATAACAAACTGTGAAATGATGAGCGTTGTGCTCTGTCTGCTTTTCCTGACAGTGCTGGCTCTTAGCCTTGCCAAAGCCAGGGCTCAAACTGGGAAAAAAGAGCAAATCCAGAGTCCCAGAGCTGGGAAGCATCTCCTTAGAGAATTCAGTGTCCCATCCATGTAGCATCATAGGCCATAAACACCTATACAGACAACCTTTGGAAGGAGCTTCAGGTGTGAAAGGGGCAGGTGAAGAACTGCAGCCAACACATGTGCCCATGAGCTGGACAAAGACCTGCCCACTGTGCCCACACCTAATAAATACATCCTCAAAATGCAGGGCTGGGATGGGACCCACACAAAAGCTCGTGTGCACTCATTTCTTGCTGTGCTTCCAGAACTCAGGCACCATTTGTGTCTGAGTCCTTAACAGTGCTGAGCCTGAGCTTGCAGAAGGGCTTTGACCTCGATTTAATTAATAGAGAAGACATAATCTTGATGTATGGCTTGCTGTTAGCATCCCTGGTTTGATACAGGTTAATTTAACTACAGCAGGATCTGTGCTGGAAGCAGGATCATGGGATTTGGCTCTGAGGGCACTTCCAGGTTTCATTATGCCACTGATTAATGACTATCACAGAATCATGGAATGGGTTGGATTTAAAGGGGCCTAAAAGCTCATCCAGTTCCACCCCCTGCTGTGGGCAGGGACACCTTCCACTAATCCATGTTGCTCCAAAACCCATCCAGCCTGGCCTTGGACAATTTCAGGGATCCAGGGGCAGCCACAGCTTCTCTGGGCAACCTGTGCCAGGGCCTCCCCACCCTCACAGTCAAAAAATTCTTCCTAATATCCCATCCAGCACCACCCTCTGTCAGTCTTAGCCATTTCCCCTTGTTCTGTCCCTCCATCCCTTGTTCCAAGTTCCTTTCCATGTTTTCTGGAGCCTCTTTAGGCACTGGAAGCAGCTCTGAGGTCTCCCCAGACCCTTTTCTTCCCCAGGCTGACCCACCCCATCTCAGCCTCCCCCAACAGGGAGAATCTGAGCCCAGCTGCGTCTTTACATGTTGGGTTTGACAATCAAAAACTTCCAACCATTCCCATCTCTGTCACAAAGATGAGATGGTTGTCCTGTCAGTGGAGCAAAACCTTGTAAAATACACACCTTTTATTGCTCTTGGAACCAGCCACAACCAAGAGAGGGCAGGAAACACGCAGGGAGAAGTGAACTGCCTCTCTCCTGGTACTCGAGGCTGTTGCTTCGTGGAGAGGAAAGGAATTTCCCTCAAGTGCCTCACAGAGGGTTTGTTCTCAGCTTGCAAAAGCAAAGCAGTGTTTAACATCAGATGAAATCAGTGAGGAGGAGCACGGGAGTGGGGCCAAGGGTGAGATGATGTTTTGTGATACAGTTAAGGCTCGCAGCAATCCCAGTGTTTTGGGAACAGATGATACGAGGTAGGAAGTCTCCAATACATTTTTCTTTTCAAGCACTGCTGTTCTTAGAGGAGCCACTTATCCATTAGGATAAAAAAAATTATTTTTACAGCAGGAGATGAAGAAGGGTCCCTCTGTCCCAGAACTTGGCTAAAGTTTCAATGCAGCCCTCAGTGAAGGCAAACCAGTGCTGGGGACTGCATGAGTCTTTCAGAGGAGCAGTAAAATCCAAGCTAAATCAGCCAACTTGCTGCTATGACAGTCCCCTATTTTTTTGTCTCTTATTTCAGGCAGAAAGGGGGACATGAATGTGAAAGTGCAGGGAAAATATGGAAGAAAAGGAGGAAGAGGACTCAGATTGGAAGAGAGCCAGTAAATACTGTGGCCACAGGCAAGGTCTAAACCAGAATACTCTGTACTGGGCAGGAGGGACGACTCTGTCCATCCAAGTGATTTAATCCAGTCCTCAGGAAGCTACAGAGAGTAGGAAGGAGGGAAGGATATTTACTTTATCACAAGAACACAATCCAGGACAGACCAACTATTTGTGGGAGACTTTTCTTCATCCAAAAAAGCCCTCTAGTACATCTACTCTCTGCTTTATTTTCCCCACATTTATCAGAGGACTCCAAGCAAGACACCCCGGGGACTGTGACAGAGCAAAGGTATGCAAAGGAGGAAGCATTTGAAGCTATTTTTCCACTGGGAATGTCTTTTAAAGTTGAAAATCTGCATTGGCCAGCATTCTGTCCTCTCAAGACTCCTTCATCCACACCCACTTCTTCACATGAAGGTGCAAATTCCCTCTGCTGTGCTGACATGCAGGATGCTGTCTGACACCAGCCTCTGTAGGCAGCTCCCCTCAGAGCCTGCTAAAGTGAATTGCCTGAACCCCAGAGAAATTGGGCAGCGAGTCATTTCACCTCTATCCTATTTCTCCAGCATCCAATATCCCCCCTTGGACTGATCCCTACATTTCTGTGCTTTTCCTGCTGGTTGAAGTGTTGTTCCTGCCTTGGTGATTTCAGGGAGGGTTCTTTGAGCTCCCTCCAGACCAGGCTGCTGATGTTTGCCAGCTCTGAGCCTCTGCAGAAGCTGTGAATCCATGGCTGTGCCCAGAAGCATCCAGGTACACAAAAATCTGCCTTCCAGCATTGTCCTCTTCCTCTTCCACAGCCACCCTGGGCACGAATTCTAACTGCATTAATTAGTTGCTGTTTGCACTCCCCAGGTCTCACATTATCACTGGAATACTCATCTAAATCTGGTGGCCAAACAAATTAGAGCTAATGAGGCCATCAGGGTCATATTAACATAGGAGGAAGAGGGGAGAGCTTCTGGAGGAGGTTTGGTTGCCAGAGCAGGCACGTGCCCACACCACGTGCTGCCAGCAGAGCGTGATTCCCAAACAGGCCTGGAGAGAACAGGGGCAGATGAAGTGGATGCAGGGGTGATCCAACACCAAATCTGGGATGTGGCAGGATGTGGCAGCAGTTCCTTGTTGCCTCCTGGGGAGTTTGGTAATGGCAAACATGGTGGAGGGAGCAGGCTTTAATGAAGGATGAGAGGCAGAGTGGATGGATAGAATTTGGCACAAAACTCCAGGGATTCTTGTCTCAGCTCCCTACACTTGACCTTTACTGGCAAATGAGCCTGGTGCTCCAAGAGAGACTTCAGAAAGGTCATCTGCATGGCTGCCCAGCCATGATGCCAAGGAAGCAGAGGGGAGGGGATGTGAAGCCAGGTGCACCCTCTCTCTCCCATGCCTTTGGCTACAGACAGGCTTCCATGGCATTTCTGCTGGCCCAGGAGCCCAGCAGGGTGGAGGCTGTTGGAAGAGGCAAATTTGATGGGAAGATGGACAGTTCTAGGAGAAATACAGCTGACAGAGACATGAGAATGGCTCCTCTAAGGGGTAACAGGCCCAAACAGAAAGGCCATCCATACTGAGATCCACCTGCAGGCACTGCCCTGTGGGAAGTGCCAGTCCCCCTGTCTCCTTGAAAAGGGTGGAGACAATTCCACACCACCCCTCTGAGACAAGAACCAGAGCATTCCTGCTCCCCCTCTGCCTTTGAAACACAGACAATGGTATCACAAGGGCAGATGGGGCTTAAAGGGTGACAAACTGAGGTTATCTGAGGGGAAGGGGCATCTCAGGACACATCCAAGTGTTTCAGAGCTTTGATAAGACCCTCCAGACATCTCCTCTCTAGGTATTCTGTCCTTCCTCAGGCACCAGAGAGGCAACTGCTTGGGAGAGGCACGGCCAAGGATTTTGGGAGAAGTTGGAATCTTCAGCAAGGCTCAGAGAACAAGACAAATGATTTGGTTAACACCTGTAAATTTGGCTGCTGCTTACTGAGATTTATTTATTTCATATTTTTATTTTGCAGTGAGTTTCTTTCCTGCAGCAGAGGTAGCACTGAGATGATTTGCTGTTCCAATACTATGGTGTCATTTCTGTTTTCTTGGATGGATGAGGGTCATTTTTAGGACCCCTTTTTGTAGGAGCGAACTCTTAAACGAGACATTTTAAAATCTATTTCCCACAAGCATTTATGCTAATCAAGAGAGCATTTACAGAAATCTCCAAAAAGGAGCACTGAATCACCCCTGCTTGTCTTGTTTCCTGGAGATCATCCAAGACTGACATAATGCTTATGTTCCTTTGCAGGGTTAGAAGGTCTTAGAAGCATCTCCAGAGGTTCTTCTGCTTTTATAACAGCACTTGAAATCTATGTAACAGCCAATAAACAGCACAGATACCTTCTGATAGTAAAATTACAGATAACTGAGGTGTCTGGTGGTGGTACCTTAGTCACAAACCTTCACCTTGTGCTACCAGCCCAATGGTGGCCTCAGGTGACATCAAGAGAAAGCCATCATCATCTCATGTTACAGGAGTGACATTTTATGGGACACTAACCAGCTCTTAGTGTTCCCAGTGAAGAAGTCAGTGATGTAATGGAAAATTAGGAATGAAATCTTATCTCACTATCAGAGGTAGTTAAATGAACACTGAGGCCTAAAGAGGAGCTGATACTGAGGGAAGAGTTTGTGACATTCCTTCCAGAGACACAGCAGGGAATACAGGACTTGAATACACACAATCTGTGTCCTTCACACTATCATGGAATGGTTTGGGTTGGAGTGGACTCAAAAATGATCCAACCAACCCCCAGGGATGCCACCAAGGAGAGCAACTCTTGAGAGGACCAAAGCCAGCTTCCTCCAGCCACCACCAGGAAACAGCTTTCCAGTGCTTTAATTGGTAAAAAAAGCAGCAAAGAGTTTATAGAATCTGTGAGTGACACCAACCCCTCCATGAGTTCCTCCACCACCCAGCTGAACACCCTCCATGTGCCCTCATGGATGGTAGGGCTGTGGGGAGGGTTTCACACCTGCCTGATCACCCTGCCCAGCTCCCTGGCCACTCTGGGCAAAAAGGAGCAAGAGAAAAGAAAGGAAGTGCAGTGATGGGAGAGAGAGTTAACTTTTAGGCTGTGTGAGGAATAAGGGAGCTGGATGTCATTGTGCTGCAGAAGTGACCTACTTTCGCTTTATCTGGCTTATCTCTGTTTGCATTGGTTTATTGATGGCAGGAGATACTGCTAAGTGAGTGGTGCTTCCAGAATACAAATGAAGGTCGAGTTCAGCCCTTCTGCCCAGGGAAAACTCTGGCAGGGACCAGGAGCAGCTCCTCCACCCAGCCCCTGGCAATTAGCAGGCAGAGCTAATGCAAGGAGGTGATGGGCTCTGAGGCAGTGACCAGAGCACTGTTACTGCTGTGCCTTCTAATGAACAGGCAGAAACCAGGCAATAAGCCCTGCAGCAGATTGTGATGGGGGAAATGCTGGTTTAGTCCCACAGAAAGCCTGGTCCAGCTGGGGTAGACTTTTCCTTGGTTATTCCTTGAATTTCATCAGGCTGGGAGAGCACGAGGAGGAAAGACAACTGCTGGAAAACATGAAATTCTCTCTAGGAGGGACATTGCATGTTTCTGTCTCCCATTTTCTGGCCCTAGCTGTGGTAGCCCAGGGTTGCCATGGCTCTCCATGTGGTCAGGGGGTTGTGATCCTGGTGTGCTCTTCATCACTCTGCCAGAACCTCCACCTCTGAGGCTAAGCCTGGAAAAGCACACAATGCAGGGCCAGGAAAACAGCTGCTGGCACAGCCCCTGGCACAGCCACCCTCACCCCGGCAGCAGTGCCCTGGGAGGGTTGAGGAGATGGCATGGACACCACCTGAGCCCACCAGGCCATGTGGTGGAAGAAAGGAGAAGAGATTTGTGGACATAAATAACTGTACTATGTGCCCTCAGCCTCGGGGCACGTGCCCTGCTATGTTTCATTACATACATGACAACACCTATGAAAATTTTCTTTAGCCACCTAAAAACTTTCCTTAGCCCACATGGAAGGTAGATGGACTGTAACACCCTTGGTGCCACAACTCTCAGCATCCTTTTGCCTTTTTACAGGGGATGAATCCCTCTTCCAAGCCAAATCTGCCTGGTTGGCCACCACTGAGACCAGGGGTCAGCCCCACTTTCCCCTCTCTCCACACCTTCCCTCATCTCTCTCAAGTCCCAAGCTGGTTCCACACCTTGTTTCCAGGATCCTGCTTCCCACCTGCACAGGGCTGGTGCCAGACCTGGAAAAATCTCCTCATCCTCTCCTCTCCTCCTCCTTTTCCCTTGCCTGCCACACCTGTATTTGCTAATCAGCTCACAGCATGCTCAGTAATTGCCCAGGAGAAAACACGGGTGCAGATGTGGTGGGGAGACAGGGGCACGCACAAAATGAGATTCTTGTTTTCCAAACAGACACCAAAATTTAATTACAGCCTCAATAAGCGGTTATTAAAACCCTCTTCACTTTGTTGTTGTTCTTCCCCCCATTGTCTCCTGGCTCTGCATTATTGAATCATCAGCTCCTGTTGTCTTGTTTGGATGCTTTGAGGAAAAGAGACAATGCAGGAAACTGAAAACACAGTTTGGACCCACACAATGTCTTCCCCCTCTCTCCTTCTCCTTTTCTTTTACCATAAATTTTCCCTTTCCTTCTGATAAAAACACGTAGCAGAGAGTTGTCATCAATATTTTCTGTCTGTTCTCATTCCCCATCAGTCAGGAATTCCCAACCCTTGGCACAGGGAAGAGAGAGAAGGAAGGAAAAGGGGAATTTGCTGCAGTCTGTAGGGCAGTGTGTCCCAGTGGGCTGTGTTGGAGCCCAAAAAGGGGACACTGCCTGCTGCAGATCTCCATGTTGGGATGATCTCCTCATCCCCTGCCAAGACTGACATTCCCCAGGTGTCTTCATGCCAAGGGAATGTCTTCTTGCCTAAAGTCAAGGGAGCTTTGGGTTTCCAGCCCAAAGGGATTTTCCTGCCTTGGACTTGTGCAGTGTCTGGTCTCATGTTATCCTGATCTCTGAGGTGATCATAATGACCTCCTCAACCATGGCAGATATTCCATGGAAAGGCCTGGATGCCCCTTTTCCTACAGCCCTATAATCCTGAGGTAGTTAAACACTCCTGGCTATTTGCAGGAACACCTTACAGCTTCCCTAGGAAATTGTGCTTGTTTTACCCTCAGGTAGGAGTGAGGATTGACATCCCCACTGCATTCCTTTAGAGAAAGAAGGAGATAAAGTTTTTCCTGAAGCTGGTGCCATGTGTTGGTCCCTGGGAGGATTCTTTGCTGACTCCAGCATCCCACTTCCCAAGGACATGGAGAGGTTATAGGCTGTTTCACCTCAAGGTCCCTGTCAAAGGGTCCAAAGCTGTACTTGAAAAGGCAGGAATTAAATCCTGTCCATGTCCAGCTTCCCTGTGAGGCTGTTCAGGGCAGAGGGCACTAAGAAAGCTTTGCTACTACACCAGGATTCATTAGCACACCATGTTAGCCCTGGGCATGCATCAGAAATGTTAATCAGACGTTTCCCCCCTCCCTCCTCCCGGCTTTAATCCCTCTATCAGGATCCCTAAAGGTTTGACATATGCACCCCAAGCCTGCTCACAGGGCTTGGTGCTATCTCTGCCTCCATCAGGAGGAACCAGCCGGTGTCTAAGCTCCCCTGCTGCCTGCCGGGTTTTCATACTTGATTCCATCTCCTTCCTGCATAATCCCTGCTTGTAATTACAAATATCAGGCGTGGGGGGCCAGGGGGGGCCATCTGTGGAGATAACAACTGCCCTCTTTGCTGACCAGAGCAACCAGAGATGGCTCCAGCTACTTGCCAGCTCCGTTGCATAAATCCAAAGGGCCTAAAATTGTGTATTTACACGGCTCCTTAACTCCCTTCTTGTCAAGGGCAGCTTTTATTTCCATTCCTGGATGGAAATAAAAAGGTGTTTGTTTGCACAAGCCCTGAAGCCTAGCTTGCCTGTCACATGGGTGGCAGATTTATCCACATCCTGTTCATCCCTTAGAGCCAGACTAGGACAAATGGAGATGAATCCTAAGTGTGGGCAAGGAGACCAGGATTCAGGTACACCCTCCACAGAGCAGTATCCCATACAGAAATAGAGGGGAAGTGCTGGAGAGGATTTCAACTGGCTGAGAAAATCCTGGGTGAGTGGGAGGGAAAGGCTTTGGCACAAGAGGAGGGTGGTCCCTGAAAGTAGAGATATGAAGTGAGGCACAACCACTCCAGTGGGATGCTCCAACTCTTCAAAGCCTTGGCTAGAATTCACCTCCAGGAAGAGGTGCCTTCTCCTCTGGCTGGATTTTATAAAATCAAGGCAGATTTGGCCCCAGAGGTTGTCCCAGTCAAAAATCCACCAGCCAGCACATTTCCCACCCCAGTTACCCTCACAGACCACGACAGGCCCAGATTTTTTGTCATCCACCCCAGTTAGTTACCCTCATAGACCACAACAGGCCCAGATTTTTGGTCATCCACACCAGTTAGTTACCGTCATAGACCACAACAGGCCCAGATTTTTTGCCACCCACCCCAGTTACCCTCATAGACCACAACAGGCCCAGATTTTTTGTCACCCACCCCAGTTACCCTCATAGACCACAACAGGCCCAGATTTTTTGTCACCCACCCACGTTACCCTCACAGACCACGNCCCCAGTTACCCTCACAGACCACGACAGGCCCAGATTTTTTGTCACCCACCCCAGTTACCCTCACAGACCACAACAGGCCCAGATTTTTTTGCCACCCACCCCAGATACCCTCACAGACCACGACAGGCCCAGATTTTTTGCCAGTTTGCATGGAGATACACCAGAACCCGCTCTGCCATCACACACCTCCCACACTCCCAGCCTTTCCCCAGTGCTTACCCTCACCCTGAGCCATCAGTTGCATGCTGGCACCTTCTTTCCCCACCCCAGCACCAGACACCCCTCAAGGTGTTTCACTGATGGACCACAGCACCTTCCCAGCCCTGTTGTCCCAGATGTGCCTACACTTAACCCTGTCTTGGCACCCAGACAGAACAGAATCATGGAATCATTTAGCTTGGAAAAGCTCTCCAAGATCATCAAATCCAACCATTAACCCAGCACTGCCAAGGCCACCACTAAACCAGTCCCCAAGCACCACATTTACATGTCCTTTAAATCCCTCCAGGGATGGGGACTCCACCACTGCCCTGAGGAGCTGTGCCACTGCTGGACAACCCTGGTGGTGAAAATCATTTGACAGGAGGGGAAAGATTCACCTGGGTGCTTTCAGTGTGGACAGCAGTGTTTGGGCAGTGGTTTCTTGTTGAAAACCCTGGAAGCTGAGAATTTTTAAACTTTCTGTGCTAAAAGGCACAGACCCACAAGAAAATACTACATTTGACCTGAAGCCATATAGAAAGCTTCCAAAATTGATTAATAACACTAGAACAGTGTGTAGTTTGAATAAAAGTGTATAATATCACAGGGTAGAAAACTTAAAGTTTTAGAATATAGTAATATATATAAAGCAAGATAAAAGTTTTAGAACAGAAGCTAATCCTTCATCTTTACCTTCTTCTTCCTTCTTCTTCACCTTCTTCTTTCTTCTTCTTCATAAGTTTGAGTTGTATTTTAAAATTGGACAGAAAAGTCCGCATTGTGGACTTCGAGTGATTAGTTATTAGGTTAAAAGTAAAAAAAAGTAAAAATAATTTAAGTATCATTTCTTAATTAAATAGTTTAGCCTTAAAAGGCCTTGTAGAAAAAGACAGTGAGCCATTTTGTACCTTGTTAATAAAATACTACAAAGCTCACACACTGTAATATAAACAAAAAATAATAAACACCTAAGTCTGAACACGAAATATCGTCTCTGTCCCAGGAACCAAAAAGGGACTGGGTGTGGTGCCAAGCACCAGCCACAGCATCCACTTTATTTTGTTGTTGAACATCCTGCCACAGGTGAAGGGACATGCTGGAGCTCTCACAGACAATGCCAAGTGTGAGTCAGACTGCTCTGTTTGCCCTCAAGGCTGAAGAGGGCAAATCCCTGGCCCATTTTATTTACCAGCACAAACAAAGCCTTGGACCCCTCAGAGTCCCTGGAGAAGCCTCTTGTGCAGAACTCACAGTGCAAGTTGTGTCATCCTAAAACAAACACCCACTCCTGGCCCTGTGACTCACACCCCCAATCTGATGATGGTGTTAATTAGATCCCTCTTGCCTGCAGTGGGAACACAGCTCACAAGCCACCCACATTGGAGACACTCCAAGAGGTGAATCCCACCTGAGCTCTCAGCTCAGAGGGGACCAGTTCTGCACCAGGGTTCAAGGAGATCCACCAGAATCCATCCCTCCATCAACCAGCTCCCATTCTTGGCACAGTAAGTGGATGAGCTCTGAAAAAGCAGATGTGCAGGACAAGAGGACTTATGGGATGTTACAATTCCCCAACAAGGTCTCCTTGACACGTCACAAATGGGCCCTGGCTCTTGTTCCTGAGGACAGAAGGAGACTTGGATGGGTAAGAAAAAAACCCCAACCAGGCCCAAATTGTCACTCTTATCTGCTCTGGAGACAGTGAGTTCACAGTTCCTACTCATGGCTTTTGGGCAGGATCCTACATCAGCTTCTTCTCTTGGCAAGGATCTTTAATTCCTGACCTTCCCCACATCCTTCCCTCCCTGCTGCCCTCCCTGGCCTCTCAAATCTTTTCTCCTGCTTGTGCTGAAGGAAAATTCCTCTTGCTTTTGGAAGGGTCACAGTGTGAGCAGCAGAGAGATGACAGCAGCACTCTGAGCAGTCACCAGAGATGTTCCCTAAGCATTCCCATCCCCTTTCCCCCTCCCTTTCTCCAGAAGTTCGAGTCCTTTATCACACTCATTTCCGCCCAACTATTTATTGTGCAATAACTCATTACCATTCCTCCTAGGACACCTTTAATAAAAGCCTATGCTTGCATATTAAATATTAAATTTATAAGATGTATAATCCTTCTAATTAAGTTGAATTTAATCTAGAGCTCTAAATTAGGAGGAAAAGAGTGGGGAGAAAATAAGAAGGGGAGGAAAAATATCAGAAAAGCCAAGCATGGCAGAGATTATCTGTGTGTGCCAACCACCCCGTGGTGTCATTGTCTGAGAGCAAAGACCTGAGGGGCTGCCCCCACTGAGATGAGAGAGGGCAGGGGATCCACAGAGCCCTTTGAAGATTCATTTCATGCCACTCAAAGGCAGCACAGCCAGAGGCAAGGTGTCCACCCATCACAGACCCATCCTGGAGTCTGACAGACCTGGTTCCCTGCCTGAGCCTGGGTGTGGGGAAAAGGTCCAGATGCACAAAGGGGCTTAGGAGCTGTGTCTTATTTGAGACAGGGCTTAGCTGCCAGCAAAACGATTCTGAAAGCCCCTGACTTTGGGGAGTTTCCCAGCCTTTGGATTTCATGCAACGTTTGGTTTCCTTATAAAAGCCAGAGAACCTAATCCCAAACAATTTGTGTTTTGTGTTGGTCCTGAGCTGCAGTTCTTGCACACAGGGGTAATTCCAATTCCTCCTGCAGAAGTCCTGTGTATCTGCTAAGATCCTACAGCTTGAAAAGCAACGGGATCACGCCTGGATTCTTCAGGAGTGGAACCTCATGGAATCAAAGAATGGTTTGGGTTGGAAGGGACCTTAAAGCCCAACCAGGGGCAGGGACACCTTCCACTAGACCAGAGTGCTCCAAGCCCCATCCAGCCTGGCCTTGGACACTTCCAGGATCCAGGGGCAGCCACAGCTTCTCTGGGTAACCTGTGCCAGGGCCCCCCACCCTCACAGAGAAGAATTTCTTCTGTAAACTCCAACTCTTGCTCCTTGGTTTTGATGTTCTAATGCCCAGAGGAGACAGCTGGTCTATGGGGACTGCCACTGATGAATTACCTCTACTTGTGAAATATCTTATTTTGTTCTTAAAGCATCTGGATTTCCCATCTTACCAACCACACCGCTATATGACTGTATTTGGTAAATACAGTTTTGGGTTTAGCACAGTCCTTGAACACCCCTCCCAGCCCTTTTCCATAGGAGGGAAAACATGGGATATTTTTTAAAAGCAAGAATAAGGTAACCATCATGGCCAGAAGCTGGAGAGTGGGGGAATTCTGCTGTTGTAAGCAGAGTGTGTAAGTGCCAGGGCAACTCTGCATAAGCAAAAGCATTTTCTAAAAAATTTGTAACAGGTTGAGGACAAGAGAAGGGAAATATTTGGCAAACTGAGCACTGCACTGGGTTTACTGGGTTGTTAGACAAATAGTGTCCTGACCTATCTCCACATCACCTGGAAAAAACTCCCCAGGGATGTTTCCAGCACAGCTGGAAGAAAACTCCCTTGGGGTATCTCCAGCACATCCAGAAAAGGGCTTCCAAGGGATGTCACTGACAGGATTGGAGGTCACCAGAACTCTATCAGCACACCAGAAAGAAAAGGTGATTATGATATTCCCAGCATAACCTATGAGTGTTTGAAGACAATCCCACCAGGACACAGTGGCACATCTGGTGCCACGTTCTACCAAGATGCTCCGAGCCCATCTGGCAGCACTAGAGGAGTTAAAAAGCACAAGAACTGGAGTGCTGAGAAACAGGAATGTGAATTATCTCTCCTAACAACTTAATCTTCCTTCCTGCCCACTGGGTGAACAAGACCCATGGCCTGCAAAGCATTGAAACCTCTCTCCTTGTTGCCTTTATCACACCCAAATTGTGCTCCTGCCTTTTTTCTGTCAGTAGGAGACTCTTGCAGGGCCATAAAGAAAATAACTCACTTACTGGCATTTTCTTCAAAGTCCATATTGTATGCATTGCTTTTCACAGGGAATTGGATTTTCAAATTCACAGGCTCTAAAGGTCAAGGATAACAGGCTATCAGCATTTAATATGCATTCCAGGGAAAAGAAAAAAACTATAAAATTTGAAATAAAGGCTGCATGAAAATTCATTTCCAAAAAACCCAGATCAAAACATCTCCCTTCCCTTCCTATGAACTGGCATCTGCTCTTTGTTGTTGTATCTGAAATGTATTAAAAGTCTCCTGCTAGCACCATGGCTTAAGTCAACATCTGCAGCATTGATTCCTGAAGGTGATCCAGTAAGGAGGGGGGTTGGAGCCAGAACTTTTGTTCAGCATCAAAACAACAGCAACAGCAACAAAGACCATTGTTGCTTTTGTGCCTGCATGTGCACATGCTGCTAGAGATGCTGAGGTGGGTGAAGGTGTTGAAAGAGATTCAGCACGGATTTCAAACAACTCCCTGCTGCTGGAGGGACAGGGAGGAGCAGAGAGAAAGAAGAATGTGAAGCCCTAAAGCTGTCTCTGTTCTCATTCCAGTCACACCAGCCATTCTCAGGAAGGGCAACCAGCTACTCTGGGCTTTGCTGCGTACCCTGATAGGAATAAGATTGAAAAGGAAAGAGGAAGGAAATTTGCTCAGAATCCCATGTTCTGACCAACTGGATGACTGTCTTCTCCCTTAGAGGGCTCCACAGGTAATACCCAAAAGTGTTCCACATTGTCTTGCTTGTCTCCAGCACTGAAGCAGCTCCCTCCTCACTGGAGGAATTCCCTTTCTCTTAGGATCCACCTAATTCTAGAATTTAGCAAGATAAGTACGCAGGTTGAACAGCCACTTTGATAGCAAATGGATAGAGACAGACACTTCCAGGAGGTTGTTAGCCCAGCTGGAGAGAGGCAGGACAAAAACTTTCTCTGAAAAATGGATTTGTCTCTTTGCCACCCCCTCCAAGAAGTTTACACAACTTGCTTATACAAGAAATTTCATTTTTCAACAGCTGAGAAGAGCCTCTCCCTTTGAGAACTGCCCAAATCCCGCACTCCCAAATCCTGCTTTCAACAGAAGAATCACTCCCTGCCTTTCCATCAACCCCCCACCCTGTGACAGACCTCTCAGCACCATTTTCCTCCTGGATCACCTCATTCCCTGGATAAGGGCAGCAGGGACACAGGGACTCACACATACACAGAGACTGATTCCAGGAGTGGAGCAGGGCCAGAGCCCAAACCCTCATCAAAGCTATCATGATTCACAGGGTCCCTCATATGTGGAATCATCTCGAGCTAAGGCAGGAACAGAAGCACAAGGAAAAGAATTCCCAAACTCCCCTACATCCCCATTCACAGCCTTATCTGTTGTACCACACATCCCACAAAGCCTTCAGCTGGAGGAAAACCCATTGAAAATGTGCTGAGTGACTTCAACACCATGGAGTGCTGAATGATTCACCATGACTCAGTACTTGGTGCAGAGAAGGAGAGGGAGGAAAACTCGATGGGAAAAGTTTGGCAATCACTCTTCCCAGTCAGCTGCAGGGTGGGATCAGTCTGCCTGTGCTCCCCTTGCCTGAGCAAGGATGTGCTGGGGAATCACTTCAGCACAGGAGCTGCTGGCCCAGCTGTCCTTGGCTCCTAGAACAGGTGTTTCACATTCCTCCCTGGAGTCCCTCAGGATTTCCTCTCCATCAGGTTTCTCCAAAGCCCCCAGGACCAAACCAGCACAAGCCCTGGTGTCTGCACATCTCATGGGCTGGTGCTGTGCAGGGCATGAGAACAAACTCTCCTGCACAAGTTTCCTCTGGAAACTCTGGGGAGTCTCTGGGGACATGCAGCTTCCAGGGAGCGATGGAGCTTTCAAGGGAATTTTGAACCTTTGGATGGTCCCACTCATTTGAGGCTTGGCAGGAAGCCCTCTCCAAGGCATCTTGCAGTGATTTCCTACAGTCTGCAGAGAAAAGAGCCCCAGATCCTTCTTGAGAGATGTTGCTTACATAAGAAACAGTGGGATCTGAACCAGTCCGAGTCCAGCTTGCTTCTTAGAATCTGAGAATATTCTGAGCTGGACACCCCCAAAATCTCACCATACACCTGAGAGCATTTTCCAAATTGTTCCTTGAACTCTTTAAGACTTGGTGCCATTTCCATTTTGCTGGGGGGGTGCTGTCCCAGTGCCCAGCCACCTGCTGGGTGAAGAACTTTTTCCTAATACACAATGTTCCCTGGTGTGGTGGTGCATCCCCCCCTGTCCAGCCCTGGGACACACCAATATCAGGAGTTGCACCAAGGAACTCATCATCCAGGTGTAACCAATGTGCAGAAACATCTCCTGGTGTCTCTCCAGGGTAGCTGGCTGCCAGTCCCCATAGTCCAGGACATCCTGGCTGGCTTGGGCACAACAGGGACCTTGTGCTTCACTTTCCCTCTTGTCCACGTGGATCTTGAGGAAGAGGCTAAAGCACTCCTCAGATTATCCACAACTGCAATCCAGGCTGGCTTTGCCAGCCCATCATCTCCAGCAGCCTGTACTGATGCCTTGGACTGGCTACCTAGAACAGAGGCTGCACAGAGTCAGAAAATAAAGTAGGGGTTTATTAAAGACTTTCAACAGATACACCCTGGGCACTGCAAGAGCCTGGCAGAGGCTACACCCAAGAGGGACCCTTGAGTTTTTTTGGCAGATATAAGTTTGGTCTGTTTGCATATCAGGGTTAATTGTCCAATTGCAGCTTCAGGTGATGAAGTCACATTCCCCAGTTTGCTCCTCCCAATTCACTTTAATTTGTATTTTTGGGCCTGAGGCTGTGAGGTGTCCTTGGTTCTCAGGATTGTTCAGTCTGCCCAAACTGTGGAGAGAGCTCACAAACACTGTGTGGAGTTCAGAGCTACACACTGATGCAGTACAGGATCTGGAAAAGAGAAAAGCTAAAATTTAAGGCATCAGTACTCCCTTGCCATGGAAAACAGCCCTTCTCCCTTCCAATACCTCCCACCAGGCCTGTGGCAGGGTGCTTGTGACTCTCCACAGAGAAGGGGTTAATGTGCCCCTCTCTGGGACAGAGCCAGACACCCAAAATCAATCCCTCAGCAGCTGATATGAATTAAGCCAATTTCTGCATCAAAGCCTAGGAAAAGCTGGTGGCTGTTAAGGGAGCATTTATGAGAGGTCTGGAGGTGTTGGTACATTGGGAAGGTTTCTCCTGCCCCAAGATCAAGGACTCCTGGACAGCAAGTCTACAGCCCAAAGCAACACCTTGTTGTGAGGAAAACAAAACTGAGACAAACTGCTGGAAACAGGTTAAAAATCAGCTACAGCTGCACAGAGAGAAGGTCTGGGGGGTGAACTGGTTTGGATTGTGCAGCACAGGGCTCTCCAGTGGAGGGAAGAAACACCTGAAGGTGTCTAAAAGCTTGTCTGCTGGGGTGGACTGAAATTAATTTGACCTCACCATGTAAGGGCTGGGAGGTTCCCAGTGAAAAAGTCAGACCATCACAACTGAAGCCAAGGGAGCCTGTTTTCACAAAGTTCCCGGTCCATCAGAAGGACTTTTTTGCCTCAGGATATCAGGTATCAGTAAATGTGCAAGAGACAGAGCTGTTTGCATCATCCATCTGTAATTCTCAAACACACCCTGCCCACTGCTCCATCTCCAGACAGGCAAATCTGGCTGGATTCAAAGTCAACATTTCCAGACACTTGAAGAGGTTTGGTTGAAGAAAATACAGTTTATTTGGGAAAAGGCATTTCCCTCCCTCACACTTATCTGCTTTGAATTCTGCCCAGTGAGATAAGGACTGAAAACAAGAGGCAAAAAGCACCACCAGTGCAGGAATGGTCCTAGGAGTGTCCTTTCCTCATCCAGGAAAACAGCTCACTGCATTTTTGCCCCTCATTGCCAGTGCAAGTGGCTGAACTTATCAAAGAGAATTGGATATGACTGAAAAAGAGAAATGATGGGATAGGCAGAAATTTGGAACAGAGAATTAGGGACATGAATGGAGAACACTCGGAGGTTGAAAGAAAAATTCATTTTGGGAGGTACAAAGGAGAACACTGAGTATTTCTGTACTTCATGCAGATAGGAGGACAATTCCTTTCATTTGTCCCTGGAGCTCTCCAAGAAAGCCAAGTTGCTTAGTTTGCTTAATTTCCAGCAAGGGTTGCTGACATGAGGAAAACTGTCTTCACACCCAGGCTGTGAAAGACTGGAGGAGGCTCCTGGGGAGGGAAAGCAGCAACATCTTCTGTACTGGGACAGGTTATTCTGCCTGCTCACAGCTGCACAGACACCAATTCCATGGATCTCATGGGTACAGGCAATCCCATGGAGTGACAATGACAGTCCTGGAGATTGCTGGATACTGGCCAGCTGCTCTGCCTGGTCTGGTGGATGGCCACAAGAATGTGGAGCTACCCAAAAATGGCAAAAGATCCTGAGTAGCAACGTTTTCACCACAGAAACAGGGACAGGAGGTGGTCTGGGTACAGCTCTGGTGGGTGCAGGGTACAGGGAGGGGGGAAAGGTCTTTTCCCAACCTGTGTTATCTGAAAGGTCTGGTTTCTTGATGGTAACAAGGAACCTTGAGATCCCACAGCCAGCTCATGGCACTGATCCCCTCTGAACTCAGCTCCTTCCATGGGGAACAGAAAGGAGGATGTCCCTTTTTTCATTCTCCTCCCTTGTTTCCACCTGGAATTCACAGGTGGGTGATGCTTCCTGCTGCCTTTGTGTGCCAGGTGCTGGGCTCCAGTAATGCCTGAGACTCTGAGGTGTTGCTGCAATCTCTGCTGTTACAATCACTGCCTTGTGCATGTGGTTTAGATGAAGGAAGAAGTTTAACTCTTCCACCTCCACCTGAAAAGCCACCAGTTCTAGTGAAAAGTTGCAGGGTTTGTGGTGGTGTGCCTGATGGGAATAGGGGAGGACCTTGGGCATTGCAAACTGAAGGTTGGAGGCAGGCAGGTGGTAATTGCTCTGTGCTGGCCAAGCATCAGGTCTCTGTTTCATTCCCTTCCCAAACACAGCAATCAGACAGCTTCCAGCCTCCTGTTTACCATCTGCTGTGGAAATGCTCCTGGGTGAGTGGCCTCTCCTGCTTTCTCCCCTCTCATCATGGAGCAGACTGAACCAGAGGTGATTTCCTTTGTTAATTCCTGAAGAAGAACGAGCCCCTTGGTGGAAGATGCCCCCTCACTCACCCCTGGGGCCGTGTCTGGATTCTGCTCCAGTTCTTCTTCCCACACCAGGGACATCCAAGCTGGTTCCCATCATGTGTAGGATGAAGGACACCAAGAGGGCATCACATCTGCATTGCACAACTGGCCTCAAACACAAAAACCTGGAATGTCTCAGCTCCATCTGAGCCCAGTACAGCCCCTGCTATTGAAGGGAGCACAGAACCTGCTCCCCCCTGCTCCATCTCAGGCTTCTCCATGGCAGAAAGTGAGGGACAGAGCCATTCCCTGTTCAGCCATTAGCAGAAAGAATTGCCATGTTTTGGGGCAAAACAATGCATGCTAATCCCTGCACAGACACCTTCCCATGGCAGCCAGAAGTGCCTCTGTGCAGAGCTTTGGCTTTCCTGGGGAAACAGAGAAACAAGTGGTAAAAAGTGTTTTTCTTTAGCTTGGGCAAATGGGCTTCATTTCAGTTGCTTTTTTTTTTTTTCCCCTCTTTCTTTTTCTTTTTTTCTTTTCTTTTTTCTTTTTTTTTTTTTTTTTCCCCAGCAATAGCACAGCCGTTGCCTGCATACTAAGCACCCTGCAGCACTCTAATTATCCTGGCAGCACACACAGCCCCTGCTTCTGCTGATGGCTGCAGGGAACCACTGGGAAGGCAGGCAGAGATTAGAGAGAGACTGTGGGCAGAGGGAGTGGGATGCAGGACCCAGCCCAGGAGGTCAAGCCTAAAATCCCTGCAGCCTGAGTGGAGGGTTGGGACTGGAGCCATGCTGGGAACAGCAGGGATGCCCTGGGTCTGTGACAATCTGCCTGGAGGATCTGATTGTTCACTAAAGGGTGGTGAGTTCCTCCCACGGGGTGCTGGATGGTGATTTGATGGTGGCTGCAGGATTGTGGGTCAGTCCCATATCCCACTGGTCATTCACCACTAAATGGGGGCTTTCAAATGCTCAAGACTGGGAGCATTGTGGCCCCACCTCAAATTTGGAGTTCAGTTTTGGGCCCCTCATGACAAGAGGGACATTGATGTGCTGGAGCTTGTCCAGGGAAGGGAACAGAGCTGGAGAAGGGTCTAGAGCACCAGGAGTGGCTGAGGGAGCTGGGAAAGGAGCTCAGCCTGGAGCAAAGGAGGCTCAGGTGGGACCTTCTGGCTCTGCACAACTCCTGACCGGAGAGAGCAGCCAGAGGAGTTTGGGCTCTGTTGCCAGGGACAGGATGAGAGGAATATAATCATTAAGGTTGGAAAAGCCTTCTAAGATCAACCACAACTGAGAAAATGGCCTCAAGTTGTGAGGAGGTTTGGATGTAGTATTCAGAAAACTTTATTCACTAGAAGGGTTGTCCAGCCCTGGCACAGCTGCCCAAGGCAGTGGTGGAGTCCTCATTCCTGGAGGGATTTAAAGCCATGTGGATGTGGCACTTGGGGACATGGCCCAGTGGTGACCTTGGCAGTGCTGGGTTTGGCTTGATGACCTCAGAGGTCTTTTCCAACCAAATGTCTCTACAATTCTATGGGGAGCCAGAAGCACTGAGCTGAGCAATGGGATACCACTTTTTATGGTCCCCTGTGAGAACCTTCCTATGGAAATAATGTGTCTGTTTGCAGGAACAACATGGATCTCCAAAAGACCCAGGAGCACACATAATGTGGAGCACTGGGAGAAACAGCCAGGAACTTCTCTTGGGCAGTTGTCTTCTGACAGGTAAAAAGAAAAAAAAAAAAAAAAAGAAAAAAAGAAAAAAAAAAATGAAGGGGCCACTTTCTTTCCTCTTTTCTTTCCTATTACTCAGCAAAGCCAAACTGGATTTCTGCAGTGATTGTTTCTCCTTTAATCTGTCCTGGTTTAAAGCTTTAATTAAAACCCTACTGGGGCCCCATAGGATGCTCACAGTTACTTCAGAAGAGTCCTAATGCCTTTCCAGACTCAGACCAGAAAAAGTGCTGAAATGGGGGAACTTGGGCTGAAACCTGGTGGGATTTCAGCTGTCAGGACCAGAGAAGGGAATCCTTCTTTGCAAGAGACTCTGACTGTTCTGGGTGTCAAGTCCTGCCTGCAAAGGGGGCATGGCCAGAGTCCAGTTCTGTGTGACTGATGTCTTCAAAATGAAGAGAGCCCCGGGCTGAGAGGACACAGGAGCTGATAAATTCAGTGGAACAGGGGATAAATCCAGGCTAAAAAGGATCTCTCAGATAACTCCGAGCTCCTACAATGCTCATAGCAGGAAATCAGTCAGTGCTTGTTGCATAAATCATGTTCACCTCTCCAAAACTTACTTCAAATTTTGACTAGGGGAGAATTCACTCTCCTTTGGGGAGAGGAATGCAGTGGCTCCTTTGGCAGGTTATTTCAATAGTTAATCTCAAAATGAGTTTTTAAGAAAATTTACCTCTATTTCTCACTCGTATTTGTCTATGTTCACTTTCCAGCTAACAGCAACTGTGCTTTGCTGTAAGAGAGGCCTGAGCAGTGTTGTATCCTGTTTGTTAGTACATTTAAAGGTAAGATTTTCCACATTTTATGCCATCCACAGCTTTGATTTTGATAGTGAAGTCTTGGAGGAACCTTGAGCTGTGTTACCATGCAGTGCCAAGCCTGGGCACTTCCAGGCTGATGTGCCTCTAACCAGCTGTGAGATTCCTCCAGTCCCTCCCAGACCATCTCCAGTGTCCCCTTAGGAAATTACTCACCGGTAATTTGATCCTTCCTTGATTTTGTTGCAGAGCTGTGAAGCTCTCTGACTGTCTTAGGTTACAAGATGTGGCTGGAGGTGTGTATTCTATTCTGTCAGAGGTGGGGCAGTTCTCTGCTGTCCATGGGGCAGTTTTCTTTATCTCTGCCACAACCAATCCTCCCTCCAGGAGATCTCTGCTGTCCATGGCCACTGAGTGTCCCTGCATGGCTGAGAAAATTCCAGCATCCCCTTGGGACAGGCTGCGCCCAGGGGAGCAGCCAAACATTCCTACCTGGATCCAATCTGACTTTGGCAACACCCCAGCAGCCTTTGCCCCCTGCATTCCCAGAGGAGCAGCTTTCTTCTGCCCTGCATTCCCAGAGGGAGCCCAGGCCCATCTCCAGCAGCCCTGGAGCTTCAGAGGAAAACTCCCCCCTTGTCCAGGATCCCTGCTCCAGCAGAGCCACAGCTGGCACTGCAGGAGGGCTGAGCCACCCTGGCATGGCCCTGCTGCCACCACCCTGACCCACAGCTGGCACTGCAGGAGGGCTGAGCCACCCTGGGATGGCCCTGCTGCCACCACCCTGACCCACGGGGTGCCAGGTCTGTTCTGACTCTGGCAGTGGTTTGTTCTCTTTTTTTGTACTATTACATTTGTATTTTAATTTTCCTAGTAAAGAACTGTTATTCCTACTCCCATATCTTTGCCTGAGAGCCCCTTAATTTCAAAATTATAATAATTCAGACGGAGAGGGTTTACATTTTCCATTTCAAGGGAGGCTCCTGCCTTTCTTAGCAGACACCTGTCTTTACAAACTAAGACACTGACTTATCCCATGGAGAAGACTATGTTCCTTTCCCTCTGTGCTGGTCTTCTGCAGATTGAGAGGTGGTGCCTCTCATGCCCCCAGCTCAGTGGATGAAACATTCCTCATCCTCCCACCTTTCCCCATGGACAGGGAGCCCTGGGATCGCTCTCCTCTTGATTTTTTCTAATGGGTCCCTCTAAATGTCATGACCGAGCTGAAGGCCTCGCATTGATCCATCAGTAGAAGAATTGCACCGAGTTTAAGTCACCACAAACAAGGCCCTTGCAGTCCATCTTCCCTCCATGGAGGCGTCAGCAGGGGGAACTGTCAGCTGAAATGCCTCCAAGCATTTTAAAACCCAAAGAGCTGCATGTTTTCATCTTCATAACCAGCCTTGCATGATGCATCCAAGCTACTGTTTATTACCCTGGCAAGAGCAATCTACTGCAGTCCCAACAAATGTAAAACAGACTGCCTCTCTTTATTTAATTTTTTTTTTTTTGGGTTTTCATTTTTTCCCCTTTTTTTTCCCCTTTTCATAAAAGCAATAAACACTGAATAATCTCAACATCACCATTGCCTTTATTGGTTAATCAAAAGCCTTTTTTCCCCTTCTGAACCTAAGCCAAGCTCTTAACTCCATATTTAATGGGCAGATATTTTCTCCAAATGCTCTTTTTTCATTCCCATAAGCTAACTATGCAATGGATAATGGCTTCTTTTTCTTGTTGAAGTGGGCTCTTTATCTACCTATTGGTTCCAGCTGATATAAATCCCTCCTTTTTCAAGATGTGTAGACAATATTCCTAAGAGGGAGACTGCCTGCATCTGTCCTCAAAACCTCTCCACTGTCTGATTTCCTTTCTTTTTTTTTCCACAACCAATATTGGAAATTGTTATCCACAAATAATTTTTATATAATTATGATTATTCTATATATGTGTTTATTTATTTATATATCTTTTTGTTGTTGTTGTTGTTTAAGTTTTAGTGAATATCCATCACCAAGCCTGACAAGACCAGGGTCTATCCTTTCTGGTGAGGAGAGAACTCCTCAAATGACCCATCTGCCCCTTGAATGTCACCAGCCCCACAGTGGGTGAGCTCAGGGTGGGCTCCAACACCACAGGGTGGGCTCTGGCTGCAGCATTTTAGAATGGAGCAGGATGAAAGAGGGAAAAGCTCTTCTACACAGACATTCCCAATAAACAGGTTCTCTGCTGGACATGGATTTTTTGGGATGAAGGGGTTGGATAAGGACCCTTCCTGCTACTCCAAGTGCTGGGTCCTAACTCAGCTCCTTGCACCACTTCTTTTTTCTCTCTTCCCCCACGGTCCAGCCAAAGCCACCCATGCAATTGTGATAAAAACATAAGAAAAAACACTGGGACATTCTTAAAAAGAGAATCCCAGGGATGGATCCCCCAGCCTGGAGAGTTGTGTCACTGCTCTGCCATCTGCACTGAGCACATCAGCCCCCAAACCTCCTCCCAGCTAGGTCTGCCTGAACCACATCCTGGGAATTCTAGGCTCCAAACTGTCTGACTCAGGCTTCCAGAGGCAATGAGAATATCTGCACTTTAGGTGGCTTCAGCAGCACTCGCCTTCTGCAAAAGAGCACTTCATAAATGGATGTTTTTCACTCACAGATTATATTTTTTTTCATCTCCCATGCTTGTGGGTTTTTTTTCTGAGCTCATTACTGGCTTGGCTGTTAATCCCTTCCACGACTCTATCCCTCATCTTCAGGGGCAGTTTAACAGTCCCTCTGTCTGTGAAAGGGCCTTCAGATCTGGGATCACAAAGCATTAATTATGGATCTGCAGTATCAACTCCGTGCCACTTGCTGTATTCGCGAGCTGCCAGAAATCAATGGGAAGTTTGTGAGAACTGCTGGCTGTGATTTAAGGCTCCTTCACAAGGAGGAGTTGGGAAACCTCTGCATGACTTTTGGGAGAGAGGTCTGGTGCGTGGGAGCTCACTGATGGCTTGTGACACCATTATTTCTAGGGGAAAGGCTGGCTTTCCACTAAGCAGCTCACTTGTGGGGTTGTCTTTGCACTTGAGCATCCAGGGATGAGTAAATCCTTGGATCTGACCCCAGGCTGCAGCATCCTGGCCCTGTGAAAGTGTGGCTTCACTACACCAGCAGGACTGGTCTAAAAATCCTCTGAGCTTGCCCCTTCCTCACTCAGACCGTCCTTGGTGACACTCTGGCTCTTGCACAACACCTGTGTGACAGTCCAGCTCTCTAAAGAGGAATAAAATAAACTCAACATTGGATTTCTGTCAGATTAATGTCTTGTATTGCTCCAGCACAGGTCCAGGTAAGCATCCACACCAGATCAGAAGGAAGTAAATCTATTGACCCTTTAAAAAAAATTATTTATTGTTGTTCTGTCCCAGTGCTGCCTGGACTCCTCACACAGCCCTCCTGCCTTGTGCAAAATCCTGCCTGAGCACTTCCCAAACTCCAATCCCAGCTCCCAGAGGGAGCTCACGACCCTTCCAGGTCACACTGGGAAAGGTTTTACAGCCTGTGCATGGCCAGGTAAAAAGCTAATGGTAAATGCAGGACCAGGAAAGAAATCTCCTGTGCCCCACCATCCTTGTTCTCCTCCCAGGGCCAGGAGGAGGTGGAGGAAGGTGCAGGAGGATGACAGAGGAAGGTGCTCGATGGTGGCAGGAGATGCTCTGTGGGGTCTGGCCCGGAGCTGCTGCCCAAGAGAGAGCAGTGAGTGACCCACGGGCCCTGCAAGGCACAAACCTTGAGGCACCTGTGCCAAACTGGGCACAAAATGCAGTTACACCAAGCAGAGAGGGTGTTGCTGCCCTCTCCTGCTGGACCCACCTTCCTCCTCACCAAAGCCACGGTGGAGCAGGGGCTCGGTCACAGACACCCATGTCCCTTCACTCTGAAGCTCCCAAAAGTGACATTTCTCCAAGGTCTGCTCCACACAAACCCACCACTGCCTTAGCTCAGCAGCTGGGAAAAAGCAGGGGCTGAGCAACAGGAACCCCTTGGGTCCATCCTGAAAAAGGGAAGAATTCAGCTGCAAAAAGCTCCTTTGGATGGAGACTTTGCTTGCAGCAAGGAAGGAAGGTCTCAGCTTCTGTCCAGCCTGGCTTTTCCTCACCCCAGGGCGTAGAGACAGGTTCAGCTGCCCTCTGAGTGTTTCCAGCCCTAGGGAAAGGCCAGGATGTTTCAGGAGGAGGCGGAATTTCTGGGTGGGGGAAGCCAGCCCCTGGTGCCTGGCTGTGCTCTGCCACAGCGCGCTGCTGCCATCGTGAGCCCAGAGACATGGACTGTTCGCAGGGAGCAGAGGCACCAGGACAGCTGTAAAAACTTCAAAATAACTCCCCGGAGCAGGCACTCTATTCACTTCACTCCTGAGGTGAAGGGCTGCAAGAAAAGCCTTGCTCTAAATCTGAAGGATGCAGGAAGGTTTTTGCTTGTGCATCAGCTTCGCCTCTTGTCCTCTTGGCTTTGAGCCACCCTGACCTGGTTTTAATACCCCAAGGATCAACAGAGCCTGTCCCACCATCCAGAACAAACCTCTAGGGAGATGCTTCTGGTATCCCAGAGTTTCTCCAAACAGTTTTGCTCTGTTCTGTGGGAGGGAGAAATGCTTGTGAGGACGAGCTGCCCCAGGCCTTCCCATCCTTGCTGTGCTCTCTCTGACCTCAGCTCCTAAACCAGTTCCTCCAGGCCATTCTCTTCTTCCCTGTCCCCTCCTGCTCATCATTGTTCCTCTCTCTGGGGACAGAATCTGTGGTGGAGCACAGGGATCCAGCCACTGCAGTGGAATCCAGAGTCTCTGAAAAACCAGATTAAGGAGTTGGAATGTAGAGGAGTGAGTGTAGTTTCTGAAAACAAGTACTTCTTGTCTCCCCCCAACTTTGCTCTTGGAACTAGTCTTAGGGGTGTAAAACTTATTATTTAGCATAAATAGAATGGATTATTTGGGATATTAGTATTATATAGTTAATTTAGGATATTTTATATTGCATTCTGAATTCCCCTGATTTAAAAGGCCTTTGGAACAGCAACAGCAGTGCTCTGTCTGTGACAGGGAGCTGGGCAGGGAATCAGAAAATATTTGGAATATTTGTTTCTGCTTTTAACAGCATTTTTTTAACATATGTGAATTCTTTCCTTGGTTTTTCAGTCCTGAGGAAGAGCAGGGTGGCATGAAGATTTTCCCTTCTTGGGGGAATGTTCTTTTGGGAGGTCAAAGGCAGAAGCTCCTGATTCTTGCATAGCCCTTAACAAGGAACCAGGGTGTTTGGTTTGTAGCAAAAATGCTTTTCCTCTCAAGCATCCCACAGGCATTTCAGCTACATGCAGGTAAATGAAGAGTGCAAATTAAACCAGGGCTAGGAAAAAAAAAAAATTCTCCATCCTTAAATATTAGTCCCTTCACACTTCTCAGTGTTCAATATTGCAGCCCCATCAGTTTTCCAGTCACCCATGGTATCTTTCAGGAGTGTAAGGCACATACAAACAGGACAGGAGAGACCAAAATTATTCCTAATGCAAAAATCAAATGGGGAGAAAATCATAACCTTTCACATCAGTCTCAGACATCATAAGAAAGCAGCAAAAAAGGATTTAATTCAGTTCTGCTTTTCCTTCAGGTACAGTCCTTAAACATAAGCACTACCTGTGCTGATTTACCTGGGAACATCAATTAAGCACACTGATTTGCTGTTTGCCTATTAATCCAATTACTTCATTAGACAGAAGGGGTTTAGTGAGGGAGCCTTGAGAGGTTCAGTACAGATAAGTCTGGAAAAGCTCACATGCATTAACAACATGCAACCCCTGTTCAGGAGGCAGCTGCTGAGGAAAAGCCTCAAACCAAAGAGCAGATCCTGCTCCCAGCACAGAAGTGGGGCTGGTATCATCCCCTGGCTCTGCAGGGAAGTGAACATTCCCTGCTGAGCTGTGAAAGGATTCAGGAGGTCTTTTTTTCACACTCTTACTTGAATACCCAGTATTTACCCATGGAAACCTCCAAGTAAAGCACCACTCTGGCTCCTGCCAGAGAATCATGTCTGAGATCACATTCCCTGAGGCACTTCAGCTTAAAGACAAAGCCACCAGTCTGATGGCTGATGACTCTTGTGGCTTTCTGGAAGCCTCTGCTTCTGGAGTTATGTGAATATTTTCAGACTTTCCGATTTTGTTTTTTTAAAATTTCTCTTCAAGTTTTTGCTCTTGTGGTTATAGAATCCCAGAGTGGGTTGGGTTGGATGGGATCTGAAAGTCCATCCTGTTCCAACACCCTGCCATGGGCAGGGACACCTTGCACTATCCTAGGTTGCTCCAAGCCCTGTCTAACCTGACCTTGGACACTTCCAGGGATGGGGCAGCCACAGCTTCCCTGGGCAACCTGTGACAGTGCTTCACCACCCTTTGAGTACAGACTTTATTCCTAATATCAAACTTAAACCTGCCTTCCTTCAGTTTAAAACCATTGCCCCTTGTCCTATCACTATCTGCCCATCACACAAACTCTCTCTCCCTCCATTCCACAGACCCCTTCAAGCTGGAGTGAAAGGCTGGGAATTTCAATATTTATGTAGGCAAAGGTGAAGTTATTGAGGATTGATAGTTTTTGGGTTCCAGAGGAGAGGGTGTTGGTCTCCCTTAGCCAGAAATCCTGCTGAGTGGCTGCTCCCACCAAAACTCCAGTGTTGACACTTGGTTCCTTCCCTCCCACACCTGAGACCTGCCAAAAAGGGGTTCCTGGCCAAGACATTCCCTCAAAGAATGACAAGGAATTACATGGAATTTGCCTGCCTGGAAGTATCAGGACTTCTTTAATCACAGCAGCCAAGCAACCTTCTCCCACCTTACAAAACACCTGGCAAAATATCCCTGTTAGTACAACACGGATCTGCTCCCCCAGCTGTGTCCCACACAGAGTCCCAGAGCAGCAAAGGGGCTCTAAATGTAGGTGGGAAGAGTGGGGAGGGGACATCAGGGGCTGTTTCCTTCAGGGCATGAGACTCAACTGCTTTGAAAGTCAACCTGAGCAGCTGTTTAGCTCCAGCAGCCAGTTTTCCCCTCTTGCTTGCACTTTCCTGGAGTGTTTGGTCTGTCTCGGCAGAGAGCTTTTATTGCTGAGATGGTTACTTCAGCCTTGTCTCAATTTGATTTTAGACTAACAAGCAATGTAGCTGCAAATTAAAAAGATGGAAAACAACAATAACCAAAGCTCTGCCTCTCTCCCCATCCCTCCTCCCCTCAAAGAGGACGCTGGAAGATTGAAAAGTGAGTCACTGAATGATCTTTCCAGGTCACAGAGACCTTTTCTTAATGCACTGTGAATAGAGGAGGGAAGGGTTTGTGATTGTTGGGCAGGGATCTGGGCTCAGATCCTCACCTGGCTACAGGCTCACAGTGTATTTTGCATCTATTAATTACAGAACTCCAGGGGATTGATTTATACAAAATGGGTAAATAGCTCCCCTTTTTCCAGTCTTGCTGCTCAATTTAGAAGGCCACATCTTTGGGGCTCAGATTGCCATTTTTGGGGAGAGTACAATCCCAGGTACCCATCAACAGGCTGTAAATCACAGCCACAAGGAGCAGCATGAACTACAAGAGCATGAAACACCATTCCCTGGCCCCAAACCCACCATTCTTTATCATTTCAGCCAAAAGAAATTTCACTTTTTGGCAATTGTGATCCCACTGTTTGTAACTGGGGTGGTTGAACTATTTGTAGGAAGGGCTCTTTTCTGAGGGAGCACAGTCCTGATATCTAAAGGATTTGCAGCACAGACTCTGTTCTTCAAGTCTGAAACAGAAATTATGAGCTCAAGGAAAGATTCAGTAGGGATCCATTTTTGGTAGAAAAGGGAATTTGAAGCTACAAATCTGACTTCAGGTCAGCTTTCCATCCCTGCAGAACCAAACAATTTTGGCCAAATGGAAACGACCAAGGGAGCCAAGCTGAGCCTGAGATGGGTGTGGGTTGGACAGAGGAAGTGGAATTACTTAGGAAAACATGAAAGGCATTAACAGGTTAATGGGCAGGACTGTAGAGTTAAAATATTAGATGGCTGGGAAAAGCTCCCTAAACAGTCTCTTGGATATTTGACTGTTTTCAGAGGGAAATGCTGGAAGCAGCTGCTCCTGGAGATATTTTTTCAAATTTGGGGAGGCCAAACGCTGTAGGACATGAAGGGAATATTTGCATTAGCTGGGAGGTTTTCAAATGTGTTATTTACCTGCTCTGCTCCTCTCCCAGTAACATTTTCTCCCCCCTTGGCTTTGAACACTGTGACACAGCAGACACCTCAGTGTGCAGAGAGATGTCCCCAGGGAGATTCACAACCCTCCACATCCCTCAGAAGTGGAATTTGCAGCATGCTGGGCCTCAGGATGGCATCTCTCTTGGGCTGGGCCTTGGAGATTGCTGATGGATCCACAACCTCTGTTCTCTGTATTGTAGGAAAAGCCAGAGAAGTTGGAGACCAAGAACCACAAAATGGTTTGGGTTGGAGGGACCTTAAAGCCCTTCCAGTTTCAACCACCTGCCATGTGCAGGGACACCTTCCACTATCCCAGGCTGCTCCAAGCCCTGTCCAGCCTGGCCTTGGACACTTCCAGGGATGCAGGGGCAGCCAAGCTTCTCTGTGCCAGGGCCTCACCTCCCTCACAGGGAAGAATTTCTATCCAATATCTCATCCCAAACCTACCCTCTGTCAGTCTGAAGCTGTTCCCATTTGTCCTGTCACTCCAGGGCCTTGTCCCCAGTCTGTCTTCAGCTCTCCTGGAGCCCCTTTCACTGGAAGAGGCTCCAAGTTCTCCCCAGAGCCTTCTCTTCTCCAGGCTGAAATCTCCAAGTCTCTCAGCCTGTTTTATAACAAAGGTTCTCCAGCCCTGTGATCAACTTAGTGGTTTCCTCTGGAGTTGTTCTGACAGGTCCAAGTCCTTCTTGTACTGAGGCCCAAGAGCTGGATGCAGAGATAGCTCTGAATCCTGATGACAGTGTTAGAGAGAAAGAGAAACCTGGGAAAACAGAAAAAATGTGTAAATCTTCCCCTCTGCTTGTGCACACTGACTGCACAACCAGTGCAGACAACTTCAGCATCTCCTCTCAGGAGGAGGACACAGGGTTTTGAACCCTGACTAACTGCCTGTGTCACGAAGAAGGAGCACTTTTATTTTTCTGGTGGGTTGACTGAGACACAGAGCACTGAACTCGTGTTCTGACACAGCTTCTCTCCAAATCTCAGCATCAAATGGGATCAGCAAACAGAGCTTAAAGGGACTTGGAGATTTTCTAAACCCTCCCCTCTGCTCAAAGCCAAGACCTCTATGCCTCTGTTATTCCCAGCTATTCCTAATGCCAGTTGTTTATTATTTTTAGAAGATCCAGTATTAAAAGTATCCAACTCATCTGCATTTTCCCCTTATTCCTGGATTTTAATTAAGTTAAATGAGCAGCAGGTGCATTTCCTCTCACTTCTGTATTTCTCTATTCTTCTGAAAGATAAAAAAAACAAGGAGAGACACAAGGTTTCTTAATTGTCCAAAGATGCCACTGACAAATTGGTTAGTTTTTACTGACTCTCAATTTCACTGCCATGGGCTTTTTTTTTTCCTACAGAAGAAAAGGCCATGCCAGAGGAATATTTATGAGCCTGCACAATGGGGAAATGGCTTGTAAAAGTATCTACAGCAAAGCACAGCACAGACATGTCTATTTGCTAAGGAGCAGGACCAAGTTACTGAATCTGGGGAGCCACTGATGTATGCAGTAATAGAGTGAAATCAAGCTCCAGAATAAAATGTGCAGTCAGGCAGAGACCCAAATGAAATGCCATTGCGGGATACAAATGAAAAATTATCAAAGGATAAAATGAAACCCATCAAAACACAATGTCCTTCACTTTGTTGTTTTTATTCTAATTCAGAAACATTTGGGTTTCATCTCCAGCCAGGCCCTAAACAGAGGCAGACTTGCATGTTGGATTTCAAGCGTTCTTTCCTCGCTCTTTTGTTCTTCTATTTCTCTTCTTAATTCAATTTTTTTTAAGTGAATCCTAAGAAGGAAAAAAATGCTGCCTTTGTTTCTAACCTGAGTAGTTTGCCCTTTGCCTGCAGGCTCTGCCCTCAAACCCCAACCCATATTCTGACCTTGCTCCCTGACCTCCCATATCCCTGTGGCTTTGCCTTGAGCATCCTGGTGTTAAATCCAGAGCCTGGGCTGGGACAAGAGGGTCTGTGAAAAAGAGATATGCAGGTTTTCTTTCCTTAGAGGACAATCCACCTGGTCCCTATTATCTTTTTCTGCTCCGCCCTCCATCAGTACAATGTTTTAAAAGTGTAATTTCCTCAGTTTTAAACACTCACAAATGATTTTCCCCTTGCCATGGATGCCAGCTGCATGGATCTCTTATTTGCTGAGTGGTCAAGCTCTCTGCTCTAAGAAATCCCTCCCTGCACCCTCGAAGGGACTTACAGAGAGGAATGCAGTGGCTTTTTACACCATTCTGCAGTGATTAGGCTGAATCCTTTACTGAAGCATAGGATTTCCAGGTCTGGCCACCAGCCTTGTAGCACTGACAGACATTGCTGCTGCCTCCCTGGGGCAAGGAGAAGAAAATTGGCTGTGTTGTACTAACAGAGCAGGCAAATTATTTCCTAGAGGTGATTTAACTAATCAAGCACAGTCAGAAGGTACAGATGTCCTTTCCTCTGTCTGTGCATCCCCAGGGATGCAGGCTGGGTGCAAGACATGCTTGAAGTGGTGGTAAACAGCTCTGCTTTGGGTATTTTTCATAGGTATTTGGATCTGTGTTACAAGTGGTACCTGCTGCACTTCCACGTGCTATTCCTGAGATCATTTGGGCAGAGCCCTGGTGGGGTGCACCTTGAGGCTCTGGTGTTGGTGAGCAAAACCAAAGAGATTTTAGAGATTTAAAGGGTAGATTAGGATTGGATATCAGGAAGAAATTCTTCCCTGTGAGGGTGGGGAGACCCTGGCACAGGCTGCCCAGAGCAGCTGTGGCTGCCCCTGGATCCCTGGAAGTGTCCAAGGCCAGGTTGGATGGGGCTTGGAGCAGCCTGGGATAGTGGAAGGTGTCCCTGCCCATGGCAGGGCTGGCACTGGATGGCTTCCAGTTGCCTTCCAACCCAAACCATTCTGTGATTCTCTGTTTCTATGGTCTGGGGCAAAATCCCCTCTGTTGTAGAATGTGGGGAGGCTTCCCAGTCTGAGTGCTGAGGAAAGCCCAAAAGTTGATGTCCATCAGACACAAGGAAACATTAAAATGGTCTGATCAGCACATTGTTCCAACTCAGGTCAATCCTGCTTCAATTCACCACAGAAAATCTCTGTTGAAATCCAGGCTTAGAATACGTGGAGTTATTTCCCATCAAGGTTTTATCCTTGGGGCATTCAGAAACATTCACCCCTGAAAGTTCCCAACAGCCACCTCTCTTTAAACATGCTTCTTCAAATCTTATTTTTCCACACTCGTTTCCTAGCCCTTCTAGCTGAGACATTCAGATATTCTGCTCTTTTTGACCACATGGATCATTTCAAGCACATATTATGGCGTTGCTATGGTTATATTAGGATTGCAGTTTCCCTTTGTAGTTGATTCAAACCCGAAATGAGTTCTTCCTACATAACCAGTTTTCTAATATAGAGATATCACAATTGTGGGCTTTTTTTTGGGTGTTTTTTGGTTTTGTTTTTGGGTTTTTTTCAGCCAATATCAAACATCATTTCAACATTTCAATGTAATGGAAAGGCTGATATGCCCCAGTCAATGCAAAATTCAATCCACCCTCGGAAGGAAATTTTGTAATCAGTTAAAATCTGGCTGCTTAACTTTTAGATGAGTAAAACTAGAGAAGATGGATGCTGGTTGAGGCACTGAAAATATGATATTTCCAAGAGAACACACTTTTGCAAGAGTATAGAAGATGAATCGTGAACAGTCATTGCAAAAAGGGGCCAAACAATTTAAACCCCTTTCATTTGGGCTGATTTCTTAATTAACACAAGTCCCAGCATCAGATTTGGGAGAAAGACCAATTTTTGCCGGAGACTAAAAATTCTGTTCCTTCCTGCTAAGGTGAAAATACTCAGAGAAAGTAGCTATGAGACTCCTGCAAACTTTTGGAACAAAGGTGAAGGAAAATGTGGATTGGCAAAGCAATTTTGAAGGCCAAAGATTAATCTGAGAGGAAGATACTGATAAAAACATAAAACACTTTAGGAGTCAAGCTTAAAACTAAGGGTACAAGAAGGAATTCTAAGCATCTTTCTTGTACATCATCTTGTACATCGTCTTGTACAAGGGACGGGAAGGGAATACAGAAGGACCACTACTCACAGTTGTTCCCATCACAAAAACTTTACTCATTGCCTGCCCAGCATCCTTCCTCAAGGGATAGGAGATGCAAGGATATCATGTTCCATCTGCCTGCCTGGAACTCATTATCCACCAGTTGCTGGGGTGGGATAGTCTGAGTTCCCAGGCAGGGCTGCTCCATCCTGGGGTCTTTGGAGAGTGACCCTTGAGGCTCTTGGGGCTCCTCTTTGTGCTTGAGGATGCTTTGGGGATGCCCTGGCACAGGGTGCCCAGAGAAGCTGTCTCTGGATCCCTGGAGTGTCCAAGGCCCGGCTGGACAGGGCTTGGAGCACCCAGGGAGACCTGGGATCCCATTCCATGGCAGGGGATAGAATGGGATGATCTTTAAGGTCCCTTCCAACCCAAACCAATCCATTTTTCCACGGTGACTGTGCAGTGCAAACCTCCAGCGCTCCTTCTCTTCCATCGTTCCAGCTCTGTGGTGTTCAACACCACCACTTCCCATCCCAGCCTCCCTCCAGGCCCTCTTTTGGGATCAGCCTGAGCTGGGGAGATATAAAATAGGGGCAATCAGTGCAGGAGGCACGCTGACGGCAGCGCTGCTTTATTCCTTCCCCCATCTCCCCCTCCTGTTCTCAGTCAGACTGCATGAACACCCAGCGCCGTTTCACGGCCTTCTCCTGCCCTCAGCTGGCTTCTCTCTGCAGTGCAAAGTGCTCGGTTTCCAAAATCCCTGACACCTCGGAGTCAGGAGGAAGAGGAGAATTCACCTCAGCATCCTTCAAGCACCGTTTGATGCTGCCCCTCTCTCCGATGAAGAGACACAACCAGAGCTGGGAGCATCAGAGCAAAGCTGAGCTTTCCATGATGGGCTGTGTTAACTCTTAATTCCAGTGTTACAGCTAGCAGGGAAAGCACTGGAAATGCTGGAAGAGCTTAGAAGACAGAGGGCTGATTTGTAAAATGTTGGTGCTGAGCAGGGAAAGAGGGATTTTACCCTTGGTAAGGGGATGAGTAGTGTGGGCTCCCAGAACACAGGGCGCTAAACTGGGTGGGATCAACTCCTGGGCAAAAGGAAGGGGGGAAAAATTCCTTCCACAAAACAGGATATTTAATGAGGTGAGTTACTCTGGCATTGCAGCCATAAAATCACAGAATATCCTGAGTTGGAGACTTACAATCATCATCCAGTCCAGCTCCTGGCCCTGCTCAGACACCCCAGCAATCCCACTCTGTGCATCCCTGAGAGCATTGTCCAAACACTCCTGGAGCTCTGGCAGCCTTGGGAATGTGGCCATTCCCTGGAGAGCCTGGGCAGTGCCCAGCACCCTCTGGGGCCAGAATCTTTTCCTGATATCCAACCTAAACCTCTCTGGCACAGCTCCAGCCATTCCCCCAGGCAGCATCACTCAGACCATGACTGAATTAGCAGCAATGCTCTTATTTAATGTCACTGTGATGTCATGGGACTGAGAGGACATGGTGTACCCTCCTGGCTGCTTGTGGGTACACATATAAATTAGTTTAATGATTAAAAAGTGTCTTAAAGACTTTTTTTTTTAGAGCAGATTCCCGGGAAAATGGATGTGTCTTTCAGGTGGGTTTTGGCATGTTGGGTTGTTAGGAAACTTGCCAACTTATGTTTCTGCAATAAAGCTTTGTGTGGGTTGTGTAATGGAAGGAGAACTATGAACTCAACAGAGTCAAAAATCCATAATTAAAACATCTTCAAACAAGCTCCTCAGGGCTCATTTGTTTTCCTCACAGATCGTGGGGCAAGCCTTTCCCCCGTGCCTCAGTTTCCCCCACCTGTGAAATGAAGATGTTCTGCTTCTCTTACAAGCACACCGGGGTAACCAGTGGGACCTGGCCTGGCTCTGCCATTTCTAAGGGCTTTCATACTTTCTGCAGATGTGCAGTGGATAGAGGCTCCTCCCTGGCTAATTCCTCATTTCTACAGAGGAGAACTGATATCTTTTCCTCCTACAAAGACCTCAGCTGGATCAGCCACTGCAGAGTCTGACACAGAAGGGTCCCTGCACTCAGCTGTGCTGTTTCTTCATCCCATCTACTCCCACCAGGCATGTCTGCACAGGAACAGGAACATTGCTGTGTAAGAAACAGCTGAAATCCCTCCCTACAGCTTCCCAATCCAGGATTGTCACCAAGGAGAGCAGAGGACAATTCCATCAGTACATAAGGAGCCAGGGGTTGTAGGCAGGAGTGGCTGCCACCACTTTTCCTCCAGCTGTGTCCCTGCTCCCCTCTGACAGCACCTCCTGCTCTTCTGGAGATCTCACAGCTGGAACTGAAGGGAGAAAATGTGAAGATCTCCTTGGGTGGCAGAAGAAGGGTGCTCAGGAGGGGAACAAAAGCTGCTCCACCTTGATAAGCAAAAATACTGCCTGGGGATGCCATGAGCATCTTCCTGCTGAGGACACAGCTGAATTTTCTCCAAACAATGGCTGCATTTTCTACCCTGTGAGGGTGGTGAAGCCCTGGCACAGGGTGCCCAGAGAAGCTGTGTCTGCCCCATAATCCTTGGAAGTGCCTAAGACCATGTTGGACAGGGCTTCAATATGAAGTTTTGAATGTGTCCCTTGGAGCTAGATTCTTTAAGGTCCCATCCAACTCAAATTATTTCTGTGTTTCTGTGGTTTTTAGAGGCTTTTCCCATGTCTGTTTTCAAGGGTACAGCAGGACACAGCAAGGTAACAGCAAAGGCAGAGGTTGCACAGAAGTTTCAACACCTTTGGGGGAAAAAAAACCCAAACCTGTTTCTTCATCACAGCACCTGCTGAGATGTGATCTTGCTTTGCTTTGGGAAACCTCTTTGTTGTTTTTGTATGTGGTTTGGGGTTTTTTTTTGTGTTGGATTTTTCTTTGGTTTTAATCTGACCAACACTAATTCAGTGTGTTTCTTTCCTAGATTAACTTTGGGAGTGGGCTATTCCTTCACTCACCTCTTGAATCCCCAGTGTCTCTGGCTGGAAGGCAGATGTGTCCCAGGGAATGCCCCCTCCAGAGTTTCTCTTTCCCAGGGAATCCCCTAAACTTGGGAAAGCTGGATGGTGGAAAGGGATGCTTTGCGAATTCCACCACGCGAGGGCAGCCTCCTCCACCTTCCCGTGTTAAAAATCTTCCCAAATCCAGGATAAAAGGCCCTTTAGTTCGTTTGAAGTCCCTTGATGATAATATTGCCGTGGTGACACCGGCTGCTGGATGATTTTCAACGAGAGATGTACAAACAGTTGGACTTGATGATCTTAAGGATGCTTTCCAAGTTAAATTATTCTATTATTCTATGAAATATTGCTTTATTATATATAAAAAAAAAAATAAAAATCATGACAGGTCTTCTGAAAAGGATGCCTGGAGCTACAGGAACATTGCTTAAGGACAGAGTTGAATGTACTCCCACACCTCAAACTGTGGCCACTGAAAGCACGGGGTTAAAATAAATGAAATAGCTGTAATGACTGATGAGTCCTGTGTGAGTAACACTGAATTCCTGGCCAAGTCATCTCCAACAGGCACAAGCCTCATTCTTCTGGCTCTCACATCAAGAGCCACCACGTACAGCAGATAAATAAAAGCTGATTTTTGCAACCCAGAGGCAGCAGCAGATTTATCAGCTGCTGTTTGCTGGAGTCACTGCTGCGTGGGGAGAGACCATCCCACCAAAGGCGTGGAATTACACACATCTTTTGCCCTGGGTTGTGTCCTCTTCTTGATTTGTGCTCTCACAACCCAGTAGAAGCAAAGGACCTGCTTTCCCAGAGCAGAGAGCATCAGGAAGAGCCAGAGTGGTTTCTTCCAGTGGCTGCAGCACTGTTAAAGCCCTGCTGTCTCCAAGCTGGCAGCCCTGGGTGTGGATGCCAGCCTTGCAGTCCGAATCTCTGGAGAGGAGGAACAGCAGTGTCCATCATGAAGTGAACTTGTTTCTGTGGCCACTCCTGAAGGACTGGTCCCAGATTTCTCCCTGAGGTGACTTTAAAGAATTTTATGATGTGTTATGCTTAAACTCTGTGCATAGGATTAACCTCTGGAAGAATTCTTCCTTCCTCTCTCCAGATAGAAATGGTGTTTTCCCATGGACTGAGCCCTCATCTAGCAGAGCACTCAGCATCCTCCTGGGCTTGTCACAACCCAAACACAGCGGCCAAACAGACCAGAGCCCAACCTGATGAACTCTCACAGCATTGCTTGACAGCCTGTGCAAGCTGAATTTGTGCAGAAATTCAAGCTTTGAGCTTGATTCCCCAATGCCTCAGCTCTGCAGACTGTCCCAGCAAGTTAATCAGGAAGATTATCAATTTACACCCACTTTGCTTGAACATGAGCAATTGACTATCAGAGCAGGAGTGAATTTGGCACCAGCCTTAACATATTAAGCAAATTAAGAGCTGGGATAAAAATCATTATATCTGACAGAGCAATTTGTGCATCAGAAGATGGTGTGCTTTTAATTCGTTGACAAGAAGGAAGGGGGAAAGAGGAGCATCCATTCTCTGCAAAGCCAAAGATAACTGGGTGTGGTTTATTCTGGTGCCAACCCTTCCAAATAAGAAATAAATTATCAGGCAACTGGCACAAAAAGATAAACATGTAAAAGAAGAATTGGCCGTTTATTGCAGAGAAATTCATCCTCTTATCCTGGCACCACGCTGAGGGAAATGTGGGACGAGATAAAAGCAGGTTAGCTCAGGACATCCCAGGAAAGGTTTGTTCAGAATGAAAGAAGAGCTCTGGAAACCTCTCCTACTTGACACCCTCATGGCTCAACCAGAGGGGACCAGGGCATGGAGAGATTTCCAGGGTGGGAGTAAAGGCTGGGTGATGGAAAGCTGAATACTGGCTTGATTCCCTTTGATCCAGCCTGGGACCTCAAATGAGAGAGGCACCTTGATTTCCACCTTACCTGCTCTCCATCTCTATGGGAGGACGTTTATCAGCCTGAGATCACAGAATTCTAGAATCACAGAATGGTTTGAGTTAGAAGAGACCTTAAAGATTATCCTGTTCCACCCCCTGCCATGGGCAGGGACACCTCCCATTATCCCAGGTTGCTCCAAACCTCGTCCAGCCTGGCCTTGGACACTTCCAGGGATCCAGGGGCAGCCACAGCTTCTCTGGGCACCCTGTGCCAGGGCCTCACCACCCTCATAGGGAAGGTTTTTTTTCCCAATATCCACTCTAAATCTCCTGTTTGAAAATGTTCCCCCTTGTCCTATCACTATCTGCCTGTGCAAAATCAGTCTCCTTCTTTTCATAAGCCCTCTTGAAGCACAGGAAGGCCACACTGAGGTCTCCTCAAAGCCCTCTCTCTTCTCCATGCTCAACAACCCCACTTCTCTCAGCCTGTCAAGATAAACATTGCACCTTTGTTTATACTAAAAAAAACCTCTACTTAAGAAAAATTTTTTACCTATCTGTGTTCACAAGGGCTGCATGACATTGAATGGGCTCTGCAAGTTAGGACAGAGCAGGTAAGTTTGGAGTGATAGAGAAAAAAAGCAAATTGATGGGTTATTGTATCACCATCGTGAAGGACATGGAGGAAAATTCATCAGCCTGTCCATCAGAGCAGCTGCTAGATATCTTTATTCCTCTGCCCTTTTTTTTTTTCTGATGCCCCTTCAAGTCTGAGATCCCACTGAGGACTGCTTTGAACCTCCAGTGCCGTGACAGGAAATTTCTGTGAGGGTCAATGCAGAAGTGTCCTCTGACAAAGAGGACACAGGACTCTGCCATAGCAACTCTCTGTGCTACCTTTTTGATTTAGGGGATAAAATAACCCAAAGCTGGTTTAGAGGTTAATGTTCTTTCTGCAGGGGTGGCAAGCAGCATGAGGGCTCTGATGAAAGGGATCTCAGAGCTTCTGCAGCACCAGGTGCTTTGAAAGAGCAGAGCTGAGTTGGACAAGACACCAACAAAGTTCAAACCAAGCTGCCCTGAGAGTTTGAGCTTCCCCTCAGCTCTCAGTGATCTGAGAGGTCTGAGCTGCTCCTGCCTGGCCAGGGGTTTTCTCCTGCATTCAGGGCTTGTAAGATAAGGAACAGGCAGGGATGGCCAGGTAGAGAGCAGCTGCTGAGATGTGATGCCTTGGAAAGTAGAGGGCATGGCAGAGGGGATTGGCAACCAGATGGTTTGGTTTTTCCAGTTCTGAATAAAGGTCTTGAAAAAATTCCATCCACCTTTCTTAGATTGGCTGAGAGAGTTGGGCATGTTCAGCCTGGAGAAGAGAAGGCTCCAGGGAGACCTTGGAGCCCCTTCCAGCGCTTAAATGGGCTCCAGGAGAGCTGGAGAGGGATTTTGGACAAGGGCCTGGAGGGACAGGGCAAGGGGGAATGGCTCAGTGCTCTCAGAGGCCTTTTCCAGCCTTAATGATCCTATGGCACGTGTGGTGTGGGCATTCCCCAGACACTCCCACTGCCTGAGAAGGGATATCTGGAGGATGCTGCTGATGTTGGCAGGGTGGCACAAGGTCATGAGGGGTCACATTCTGTTCTCTGGTGCACTGCAGCCATTCCCAGATCTGCCTTCTCATCCCTGTGCATGCTGAAGGATGGGGACTCAAACATCTCCATGATTTTTTATAGAATCACAGAATGGTTTGGGCTGGAAGGGGCCTAAAGATCATCCAGTTCCCCCCCCTGCCATGGGCAGGGACAGCTTCCACTGTCCCAGGCTGCTCCAAGCCCCATCCAACCTGGCCTTGGACACTTACAGGGATGGGAATCCACAACTTCCCTGAGCAACAAGCAAGCCAAGGTTTCTATTTTCCTTTATCTCCTGACACCAAAGGAGAGTTGTTCATTTTTCTGCTTCTGTACTATATTCAAGTCCTTCTCTTCCCCATGCTGGCTCCTTTGCCAGGTGAAGGCTGTGAGGAGAAGGCCTCTGGAGCTGCACTGCTTTAGGAAGCATCTAAAGCCACTTCAAATCATCTCAAAGACACATTGAGGCCCCACAGGCCTCAAAAGTGATCTCCTCCTTTTAGGAGAAGCTGGCTCACGCTCAGTGCCAAAGGAGGTGGCAAATGAAGAGAGAAAAAAGCTGTAACTCTGTAAACTCGTAAATCACCAAAGTCCTAAAAGAGAAGGGGAAAAAAAAAGAAAAAGGCAAGTACCCAACATGGCCTTTTTGGTTTGCAGATAAGCACAAAGTTTGGCAGGAAGGAGATTAGGGCTTTTTCCAGCGCACCTCGCGGTCGATAATTCCCACAGCAACAGAGCTCCGGGCTGCAAACAGGCACACGTGTTCCCCAGCAGAAATGGGAGAGAGCAGAGGGGCAGAGGGACAGGGCAGGGGACAGCTCATGGTTCACTTTGCTGACACCAAGGGAAGGGCCTGACTGGTCCTCTCCACGCACCTTCCTCTGGAGAAGCATTTTTGCCGTCTCTGTTAATTCAGAGTTTTTGGAAGCCCCCTGATGCTTCCTGGGAAACTCCAGCCTGACTCTATCAGCTCTTGCCAGCAGCCAAGGGTCATTATGATTGATAACAGTAGAAAACTGCCAACGGCAGACACAAGGAATTAAGTTGTCACCAACATTTAAAAATCAACGTTAGGCCATGGGAAGGATGGGGGAAGAAGATGACGGTTGTAGGATATCTGCAGCTTCTCACTCTCTCCACAGTTCCTCCTGGGGTGGCCTAGATCCATCCTGAAAATATTTTTTTTAAAAAAAATCATTAAAAAGAATAATTTTAATATCAGAACAATTTTATAAATAATTTGAATTATTAACTTTCTAAGTCATTGCTTCCTGTCACCAGAGATTCTCAGAGTCCTGCCAGACACCAAAGTGCCACTCAAAGGATGCAGGTCTCCCATGGTCTTGTGCCACATCTGCCACTCCTCTGTGGACACTGAAGGTGCTCTGGGACTTCTCCAGTGAAATCAGATGTGTTCAGGTAGCTTGGCCAAGTCCCTGCAGTCCTTCCTGGGACAAAAACACTGGAGAACCAAGTGAGGGACAACAAATGTCACCCAGGTACCAACTGATAGGATGAGTGGAAATGGCCTCAGGTTGCACCAGGGAAGGTTTAGGTTAGATATTGGGGGAAAAAAATCATGGAAAGGATTGTAAAGGATTGGAAAAGCCTGCTCAGGGAAGTGGTGGTGTCACCATCCCTGGAAGTGTTAAAAAACTATGTGGATGGGGCATTTGAAAACATGGTTTAGTGGTGAGCATGGTGGTGATGCTGTTGATGGTTGGACTTGATGATCTGAAAGATCTTTTTCAACCTAAATGAGTCTAAATGAAATGGAAAGGACCTGGGATGGTGGATAAACACAGCAATAAATTCAAGCAGAGTTAATTGGAAGGAGACCCAGAGCAAAGAGTCCCCCTGCTCCATGAAGCATCTTCCCACTGTCCACCAGGGTTGAGCTTGGGGATGCAGGAGGCTGAGGGAGAAATAGCAAAAAATTCTCTAAAATCGAGCATCTCTCTCCAGAGTGTGAGCTCAGGGCTGGGGGAGGGAAAAGAAAAGACCTCCTGACTCCAAGGAAGATCTTTGATTGTGTACATCAAAGGTGAGAAGTGCAGCTGGAACTGCACAAGTTCCTTAAGAAGGTGCTTCTCCCACCTCTGCCACTCTTTGTGCCCCCCACTCCCACAGTGAACACAGGAGGATGGACCCCCCAGATCACCTCCTGTCCACCCCTACATGCCCTGGCCATGGTGGAATTCCCACCCCTCCAGCCCAGTGAGCCAAGGAAGCTTCATTCCATCATTCCTTGCATCCCTGACCTCCACAGGTGACAGACGAAGCAGAGACAGGGAAGGGGACTGCGGACACGCCCTCCCCTCTCCCAGTGGGGGGTATTTTCCTATCAGGAGCTGATAAGATTTGGGCAGAGGGCTGCTTCCCACAGCATTCCTTGCAGGAGGGAGCCTGGGGGGGAGGTGGTGGCCCCGGTGACAGCGACAGGCTGCGGGATGTCGGGTCACACTCCATCCCCGGAGCAGCCCCAGCCCTCCACAAGGCACAGATGGCTCCTTTCCGTCATCTGACCTCATTGTTTAATCTGACCTGATCCGGTGCTCTAATCTAATGTCCGCTTTAATCACCACTACGGGGCCGGGATTGTTTCCCTGGGCTCCGCCCTGAGTTCCTTCCCTCCGAGGGCACAGCCCGGATCTGTCATCCATCTCAGGGGACACCCTCAGCTGGCTCCTCCTGGGGTTTGAGGGGTGCTCCCAGCTGATGTGGAGGAGATGCTGCTGCTGGCAGCCAGCACTGCAATAAAAGGATATTTCCATTTTGTGAAGTCAGCAGGAGTTCCTCTTATGGCTGTAACAGGTCCCAAGGGTTCCTAAGACCCTTGGCAATTTTTGATCAGGGCTTTTGTAGTGTTTGGGGGCTCCTGAAAAAGGTCTGCTTGCCCACAAGGCTGTAATTATAGAACCTCAGAATGATTTGGGTTGGAAGAGACCTTAAAGATCATCCTGTTCCAACCCCTGCCATGGGCAGGGACATCTTCCACTATCCCAGGTTGCTCCAAGCCCCATCCAACCTGGCCTTGGACACTTCCAGGGATCCAGGGGCAGCCACAGCTTTTCCAGGTTTGCATCATGACTCTGCATGACCTTGCTCAAGTCACTCAGCCTTGGTAGCAGCACCTAAACTTTTCCCAATTTCCTGCTCTGCTTTGTGTCCTGGTCCTGCTTTGTCTGTCTGTTCACACAGAGTCATCCAGAGGGGATTCCCAGCCCACCCTTGGGAGCCCTTGATTTCCATCCTTGGGAGGCAGCAGAGATCCCAACCCCAGGGAAGCTGCAGTGGCCTCGTTGCCTGTTTGCATGTTAAAACATCCTCACCTCAGTTCTCCCTCTTTGAAAGTCTCACCCCAGCCTCTCCAGGTCGAAATCCATGGACAGTGCAGCCAAGAAGCACAAAATGCAGCTGAGCAGGGCTGCAGACACCAAGCAGTCCCAAATTTGTTCACCCAAATCAGCTCTCAGCCAGCTGTGGGACTGATGGTGCTGCCTGGACCCAGGAGAGGAGTGCCCCCCACACCCCCTTCCCTACAGCCAGAAGGGGTTTATTGCCCACAGTCCCCCCTGCCCACAGCCTCAGAGGGTGGGAAGGGGCCTGGGAAGGTCACACAGCCCATGACATCCCCCAGGGCAGCATCAGCTCTCCTCTAGCCCTGCTGGCAGATGTTTGTGTAACCTGCCCTCAGAGACCTCCTGTAAAGGAAGGCCACGTCCTGCCCCCAGCCTCCTCCTCCTCCTCTCTCCAGGGCAGCTCCAAGGATTTTCCCACGCTGTCTGGATTACACTGCATCCCCCCCAGCTGCAGAGAGCCCCTCTGCTCTCAGCTGCAGCTCCTTTCCCAGACTGGATGTGTAGAAACAATTTGCTGATACCTTTGCAGCGTGGAAAAAAAAAAATAAAAATCCATCCCAGGCTGTCTTTGCCTCACATCAACACAGAGACCCTAACTCACAGCCCTGTCAGCACCTGGCAGAGGATGTGGCTCTGCCAGGATCTGTCTGGCAGCAGAAAATGCTCCCAGCTCTTGCAGAGGGAGATTCTCTGCAATCTCATGGTAAGAAGTGAGAATAAAATCTTACTCCTTTTCTGTCCCTACCCCAGGCTATTCTGGATGATGCTTGCTTAGGTGCCTTGTTCCACATACTTTGTCCCATTGTGGTCTCCCAAAATCTTCTGTTTCACTGAGTTTTGCCTCCACCTCTTTCTACAAGCCCTTCTGAAAGGGCACTGACAGCTCTGCAGGGAAGAGCCCTCAGGTGGAGGGGGGCTTTGCACAGGGAAGGTCCCACTTCCAAAACACCTCGGAGTTCTCCATCCTCTCTCCTTCCATCATGGATAATTTTTCCTCTAAATTAAAGAAGCTGGCAGGTGGAAAACAAATATTTATGCCTGGACTGATGGCTGGTGCTAAAACTTCTGTTCAAGCTTACAGCTGACCCTTTGGTGTCTCAGCTTTGATCCCCATGTGCTGCTCAAGGGCAGCATCTCCTCTTCCCCCTGCTCAACTTTTGTCACTGCCTATTTTAAAGACACTGCTTAAACCCTGCCCAAGACACTTATTTGCCTTCTGATGGGGAAGTTGTCCTATTTTGCCATTTTTTCCTCTGCAGTCAAGTGTGCTACAACTGCAGTGTAATTCTAGGAACTCCAAGATCCTCCATTACTGCAGCAGCTGGGGCTTCACATCCAAAACACACATGTGATCAAATTGAAAGGCTTAGCAACACCAATTCTTCTATTTCCTCTGGTATTACACTGACTTTCTCGCTGAAACAATTTTCACTGCAGTATCCTGCCAGTGAAACTGCTCCCAGATGCCTGAGCTTAGGCTGCAGATTTGGCTCTGAAGCCAGGTTTCACAAAATGCTCCTGGTGATTTTCTACAGAGCTTGGAAATCCTGGAGGGCTTTTCTTTTCTGTGTCAAGTTCACTGTGTTTGATTTGCTAGGCTGAAAAGCAAAAACTAGATCTCTCAGCAGCCCTATGTAAATGCTATTTAAATGGGCTGTCACGTTGGCCTCAGAGCTGCTTGAGAAATACTCACTCATCTGCCCCCTTGGAAAGCTGTGGCTTCCAGGGATTGCAGACAGGAGGATGATTTCTTGGTGCAATGCACCAAGGGATTTAAATGCTATGTGCTCTTTTAGTTCTGAGGCACCTCTTAATTAAGAACTGATTCAAGTTTGGGGATTATTTTGCAACATAATCACTGTTTTGCAGGGACTGGTGCTCTGCCAGGTCTGGCTGCACGGGTTACACCCTGGGCATTCAGGGATCTCAGGCATCTGGGGCCAGGTTCTTTTAAAGGTAGATGTATTTAATTTGCAGAAGGAGTTTTATACCACTTCTTGATCTCTCAGCCCCGTGGCAGGGTTTGTGTCCCAGATGTGGCAGGAAAGGCACAGTTTGTGTCCCAGATGTGGCAGGAAAGCTGCAAGCTGTGCTTAAATAAATCAGAGAATTATGGAGCAGTTTGGGTTGGAAGGGACCTTCCAAAGCTCTCTAGTCCAACCCCCTGTATTGGGCAGGGACATCTTCCACTAGACCAGGTTGGTCCAGGCCCTGTCCAATCTGTCCACAAATCTTTCCAGTTATAGGGCATCCATCCCCTTTCTGGGCAACCTGTGCCAGTGGTTTACCATTCTCATTGTAAAAAATTTCTTATTTTTGTATAAATGGAACCTCTTCTAATTTAAAACTATCGCTCCTTGTCTAATCAGTACAGCCCTGCTAAAAGGTCTGTTCCCCTCTCTTTTATGGGCCCTTTTAGCCCTATAAAAGGAAGGGACCCTTGGGTTTACCTGGGGCCTTCTCCTCTTCAGGTGAAGACCCCCAGCTCTTCCAGCCTGGCTCCAGAGCAGAAGGCAGCTCTTCCAGCCCTGGGAGCAGCTCTTCCAGCCCTGGGAACATCTTTGTGGCCTCCTTTGGTCTCACTCCAGCACCTCCACGTCCTCCTGATCCTGGGAACCCCAGGGCTGGAGGCAGCTCTGCAGGTCAGGTCTCACCTGAGCAGAGCAGAGAGGGAAATTCCCCTCCCTGGATCTGCTGCCAGGTGTGGTGCAGCCCTGGACACGGTGTTCCCTGGGTGGAATGAGCAAGGCCAGCCCCAGAAACCACAGGAACAACTCCCTCCTTTGCCATCCTTCTCCCATCTGATTCCAGGTCAGCCTGCCACGGCCACGCCATCCAGGAGTGCTCCCCACACCTGGGCTTGTCCGTGTGGGAGGGACAAGAGCCACAGGGCTCCTTCTCCTCCCTCTGAGCCTCCTTTGTGGCCTCAAATCATCTCCTGACCCACAGCAAATGTTTTTCTCAGCTCAGCCTCCTCCACCTCACCGTATCTGCTCTCCCATCGTGGTGTTTACGCTCTTCAAAGAACCGAAAGCCGTTATCCTATCTTCGCCTTAGTCATAATTTGGCCAGGACTTACACATTTCTTGCTCCTTTTATTTTCTAATCTGGCCTCTCAGGTCTCTCCTGTCAGGAGACTGCTCTCACAGGCTGCTTGGGTTTCTCTGTTTATCTTGGAGCAGGGACAGCGTAGATTTTGCAAAGCTAGCTGTGAAGCAGGAGACTTTCACACTCAACAAGCTCACGGATGGCAAAGTGCCATGGGACAGCTGTGGAATGAAAAGGGATTAGAGGAGCTAAGTGGATGCCCCTGGGACATAACCCCAGTCCCTGAAGTCCTTTCTCCAGCAGGGGGACTGATGTGGGCTGTGCTGTCCCACCCTGACACAACTTGGCCGGCAGGATCAGAGCACGGATCTTGGCAAGAAACTCCTGTGAAAACTTCATGAAAATCACATCAAGGGGCTGTAATGGGAGGGCAGTGTCTGCTCTGCAGACCCCGGGCTGCAGGACCAGCTTGGGCCTGAGAAATGGGTCTTTTCCTGGGGCTTTCCTGTGCCTTTTCCTGAGCCTGGTGTGTTATGGGTTGGTTTAGTCTCACCCCTTCTCAGTCAGATTGGGATCTGTCAGAGCAGGTCCAGAGGAGGTCACCAGGATGATTCCAGGGCTGGAGCACCTCTGCTGTGGAGACAGAAGGAGGAAGTTGGGCTTGTTCAGCCCAGAGGAGAAAAGGGTCAAGGGAGATTTTATTGTGGACTTCCAGTACTTGGAAGGAGTTTATAAAAGAGGTGGGGAGGGACTTTTACAGAGCAGATAGTGACAGCATGAGGGGGAACAATTCTAAACTAAAAGAGGAGAAATTTGGATGTTAGGAAAAGGTTCTTCCCTCAGAGGGTGGTGTGGCCCTGGCACAGGGTGCCCAGAGAAGCTGTGGCTGTCCCTGGATCCCTGGAAGTGTCCAAGGCCAGGCTGGACAGGGCTTGGAGCAGCCTGGGATAGTGGGAGGTGTCCCTGCCCATGGCAGAGCGGGTTGGAGCTGCATGATCTTTGGGTTCTTTCCAGCCCAAACAGTTCCATGATTCCATGAGGTCAACATGCAAGCAGGCTGGAAGTCAGAGCTCACCCCAGCTGAGTCTGGCTGGGGGGGATTTTGGAGGAAAAGATGAGCAGTTACAGCAGGAGAGAAGGAGGAAACCAACTGTGAAATTCCACCACCCCACGTGTGGGAGATCACGGAATCATAGAATCATTTTGTTGGAAAAGACCCCCAAGATCCCTGAGTCCAGCCATTAACACAGCACTGCCAAGTCACCACTAAACCATGTCCCTGAGCACCACATGTCCCATCTTTTGGCAGGTCTGATCATTGCCTGATGGGAATAACATGGAGAAAAGTCTCTTCCCATTTTAAGATAAGGGTAAATCAAACCCCAGAGGAGTTAATGAAATAAAACTTCTGCCAGAAAGCACTGAACCATCACAGCCTTTGGGGCTTGGATTAAAGTTTTAGGCTGCCTGGGACATTATTAGTGTTTTTTGTCCATGCAAACTGAAACCTCTCACTGTTCACAGCAAACTCCCTCAGGTTTGGAATGGATGGGAAAGTGAAATGAGAGTGAATTGTGTGTGGAGGTGCCCTCTCTTACCCTGCAGAGCAGTGACTTCTGCTGGCATCAGCACTGGGCACAGGCTGTGCAGCCTTGGCATGGTTGTGCCATTCTGACAGGCCACCAAGAGTGGCAAAAAGTGGCATAGAGCTGGGCTGGGCTGGGGTTAGGCTGGATATCAGGAAAGATTCTTCCCCCAGAGGGTGGTGGCTGTCCAGGGAATGGGCACAGCCCCAAGGCTGTGGAAGCTCCAGGAGCATTTGGACAACGCTCCCAGGGATGCACAGGGTGGGGTTGTTGGGGTGTCTGTGCAGGGCCAGGAGCTGCACTGATGATGCTTGAGGGTCCCTTCCAGCTCAGGATATTCCGTGATTCTACAAAACCTCATTCCTGTGGACATTATTTGCATCCTAATCCTTGCAAAAATAAAGGCGGGCAGGAGAGCAATGTGATCCCAAGGGAAGAGCCAGCACAGGGTCATGGGATACCAGAAATCCCTCTCTTGGCTCAGCACAGGCTTGTGTTGAGACTTTGGCCAACTCCACTGCTCTTTTCCATTTTTTCCCCCGCTTCCTTTTGTGTTGTTGCATTGGAAGTTCACAGGAGGGTTTCTCTGTGGGCGTGTGTGGGTGCCCACATGTGTGTGCAACATTCTGAGGTCTCTCAGTACAAAGGCAGCATAAATTATATCGTGTCAAATTCTTGGAGTGGTGGTATTGGCAGTTTCCTCCCTCAGAGGCTTTGCAAAATAGCTACCTGTGAAATTAAATTAAACATTTCTTCTCCTGGGGTTTAAACAATACACTCCCTCCAAGTTGGGCTAAGGATTTCTTCGTGCTGTATTACTTTATAGATTAATACAGTGCAGAAAATTAATTACCTTTTATTCAACTAAGACATTTTTTTTTTTCCCCTTGCAGATTTCAGATTTTCAATTTGCAGAGAAAACTGAGGGGGGACCGCAGGCAATCCCACGTATGTGAGGAATGCAACCTTAAGATCTGGTTCCTGGTACCTGGTCTGCTCTGCTCCTGGGATCTGCTCTGCCTCCCCCAGCTGATAAGAGCACTGCTGGGTCTGCCTGCCATGCTCATTCCATTACCCCTGACACTGTCTTTTGTCTCTGGTGGGCTCTGGACAGGCACAAATCAAAGCTGTCACGTCCTGCAGAGCCCTGGTTTGGCCTGCAGTGCAGAGATCTCTGAACTCTGCCTTGTGCAACCATTTATTACAGGCAGAAAATGTGCAGGGTAGAAATTTGGATGCCTTTTTTGCCTCTTTCCCCAGCCTCAAGCACTGATCTTGAAAGGTGAGGTTTTGCAGCACTGCATCGACCAGAGCTCTTTTGGTGGTCCAGGGAGTGCAGCTGGGAGGGGAAGAGCAAAGCACCACTAAGATCTTATCACAGCAGGGATTTGAGGGCAGTAAAACATTAGTGAACACCCTTTTTGTCTTCCAGATCACCAGGTAGAGACCCCAAAGGAGTGTGTGCAAATTCCCAAAATTTCCCCTGCAGGGATAAACAAAAATCCTTCTGTCTCACTTTACCAGGAAATTTTTTTGTTTGTTTCTACTCTTGGTTCTATAACTTGAAACCCTTTTGGGAGCAGCTTGATGCCCACCTCCACTGCCACCACAACACCTCTGTCCATGAATCCTCTGTCCAAGGAAGATGCCAGAGCTGGCAGAAGGCAGCCCAGCTGGAAACCTGGCCAGGGGTGGATTTGGCCAGCACAGGTACCACCACGTTCCAGAGGTCACCCAGCCACTGCCAATGTTTTCTGTGCAGAGCTGGCTCAGGGAGGACCTTTCTGAAGTGCAGAGGGCAGCAGTTTTATCTGTTGCAGCTGGCTATCTTTAGACAATTTTAATAAATCAGTGGGATTAAAAACATTCCAGCTTCCTCCGAGGTGTTTAACCCCGTCAGGCTGGGTGATGAGGAGGAGAGCTTTTGAAAACTGATTGCATTAAAAAGGGAGATCTGGAGGAGTTTGTGGTTATATCCTCTTGAGCAAGTGCTAAAGGGATGGTGCCAGCTTCCAAACCATCCTCTGGGGATATTCATGCTTTATCAGCCCTGATAAAGGTGCCAGAAGCCATGCAGAGAAGGAAACCTCTGGATCTGTCCTGGCACATTATCTCCATTGCACAGTGGAGATAAGAGAGACCTTCCTGACATCTATCAAATGGTGTGGATCATTTCCACAGTTCTCCTCTAGAAGCCAAGACATCTGGTCCTTGATTTTGGCAGTTTGGGAAGTTTGTCTGGGGACCTAGAGAGGAAGGAGGCCTTGAACTTCTGATGAGCAAAGTAGAGGCAGAAGCTGTCCCAGAGGTGGCCTCTGACACCCATCCAAGAAGTCCCTGATTATCCAGCTCCTCTCCTTCTGCACCCCTGACAGGTCAAACAGGATTCTGATGCACTGGAAGATGTCCCTTCTTATTGCAGGAGGTTGGACTAAATGACCTTTAAGGGTCCCTTGTAACCCAAACCACTCCATGACTCTACAATTCCATGACCTGGAGGGCCCTGAAGAGTGTGGGAGCTCATTTCTGCAAAATGGCCTGCAAGGAAAAATCCACATTAATTGGCTTTGCAGGGACAGTCTTCAAGCCTCACAAGTCCAAACCTTTGCATCTAGTAGGCCATGAGAGAGGCCCTGAGCTTGACATTCCACATTGTTCCCCAGGGAATGCTGTCACTGGAGTGACTCTCTGCCATCAGGGTGTTTGCAGTCTGGGTCCACACTGAGGACCTCCACAAAGCATGACCCTGAGCTTGCCTGCCCATCATTAGGCATTATCCAGTCATCCTCTGAGATTGTTCCCTAGGGAAATGTGCTCCCCTTCCCAGCAAAACCTTGTCCACCAACAGAGATGGAGCACTGGTCAATTGAGAGGTGTACAGAGACCTCTCACCTTCCTTCCTGGGTCTTCATGGTGAAAAGCTGCTCAGTGCAGCTCCTTTTGCACAGTTTTGCTACAACAGGGAAAAGTGCAGATGTTTCTGAGACAATTGAATGTTGAAAATTCACCAGTGTTTTATGCTCAGAATAGTCAGCATATAAAATAAGGACAACTTTGACTTCAGTGGGATTTAGAATCTAATGTTGCATTTAACATTATTGTTAATATAATGCTTCATATTTTTTTTCCTAGAAATTCTCAGTTCTTTACAGACAAAACCCAAGAATCTCATACAGCAGTCTCAGTGGCTGAGGATGAACAATAAACACGAACAAAACACAATAAAATTTGCTGAAAACATGGGATTGTTACCTCATTTCTCCCTTTCCCAGCTCTCAGGATACATGATCTGAAGTTCTTGACCTGTAACTATCCAGTGGCGTGGAGCAGGTTCTGCCTCTGTTTGCCCCAATAAGCAACGCCAGGTGAATTTTTCATGAGCTCAGGGTACATTTTGAATTTAAAATATGGTCCAGACATTGCCTCTGCAGCAGCCCTGTGCTGGTATTTTCCAATCAGCTGAGAAATTAGCAGCCTTGAAGGGATGATTTTCCTTGTTGGTGCTCTCATACAAACAGGGCCCTAAGCTCTGGAGAGCTGCAGCACCCCAGTCACTAAGGCAGGAGAGAATAAGAAGAGTTTACATAAATTTAAAATGGAGAAATAATTTAATCTCACGGCTTTATTTGTCTGTTCTTACTGCCCATTGCTCCTGGTTCATGCTCAGCTGTTGATCACATCTGTGAGGGTGGCCAGATCCAGCTCTTGGTTTGGGTGCTCCCTCCAAGTTTGGTAAATGTCAAAGAGCTGGCAGCCAGCTCTGGGAATGCAGAAAAACTGTCAAAAACACATCTCTGTGTGTAACAAACTGCTACCAGATCCAGCACATATTAGCAGGCTGCACCATGCAAACCCTGACTGTAAGCAGGGCCTGAGCATCGCTTTCCCTTGTGGAACTCTAACTCAGATGAGTCCTCAACAAGGAGCCCAATGTGATTTCTGATTGTAGAAGTGTATTACATCCTAATTAAGTGAAGGAATGACAAAAACCAGCTGCCTTCCTGAGAGGAGACCCTCCTTACAAATCTCGTGTTAACAGGAGGAGCAGGAAGATGCCGACAGCTGCACGGAATCATTATAATTAAAAAAGGGAAAAGACAAAACTTTCCAGTAAGCAGAGAGCTGTGGGCGTCCTGCAGTGGGGAAAGGTTAATTCCAGCCTCATCTCCCAGCTGGCTCCATGAGGACAGAGGTTAAAGATGAAGCTGTAACATACACATGTCAACACAGCTCAGATCTCTGCCTAGCAGTCACCCTCCCGGAGCCTGCCCTGAAAAAACCACTTCCCTCCTGTTTGGTGAAGAGAATCCACCTCCCAGCACGTTTTAATGGAGTTAAAAAGTAAGTGTTATTAAATATGAATGCTTAAGAGGCTGTGTCTCCAATTGAGACGTCTGGTCTCAGGCTGCAGAAGACAAGTATTGAAAAGAGAGATCCCTCGGGGGCTCCCAGCGAGACAAACTTCTGAAAATAACTGGAAGCTGGAAAATATCTGAAGGGGGATATTGCATGTGTTTGCCCTGTTTGGACCTCTCCCCTGGGGTCTGCTTGCAGCCACACTTCTATTGCCTTTCCTGTTACAGACAGGGTTAGCCTGTCCTGCCAAAGCCAAACACACCTCTTTAAGAAGAGGATAAACTAAAGGGAGATGGGAAAAATCTGAAAAAAAAAAACCAAAACAAAAAGTGTTTAAAGCCCAGGAGCTGTTAGGGTGCCAGATGGTGCTCTGGGAGGAGTCCTGGCTGGACAAGGGAACAGAAACTCTCCCTGCTGCCTCTCTCCCACCCTGGTTTGCTCTCTTGCCAAAGTTGTTCACAAGGAGGTCCTGTTGTGTGCTGAGGCCTTGGAGGAGGAAGGTAGAAATACAAAGATGAAGGAAAAGAGCAACCAGGACCTCAACAAGAAGCTGTGGAAGGATGTCTGCTCATTTCTGCACTGTAGAAAGGACACAGGCCAGAGGATGCTGCAAACCATCTTGTGACAACATTCCCATGCCATGCAGGAGCATTTTTCCTGCATCCTCTAGGTTGTTCTCAGGCTGGCTGTGGGTAATGCAGAAAAGTGATGGAATATAGCTGGGACTTCACTTACACAGCCCTGTGGTAACTAATACAGACAGTCATGGAATCATGGGGTGGTTTGGGTGGGGAGGGACCTTAAAGATCATCCAGTTCCACCCCTGCCATGGGCAGAGACCCCTTCCACTGTCCCAGGCTGCTCCAAGACCCCTCCAGCCTGGCCTTGGACACTGCCAGGGATCCAGGGGCAGCCACAGCTTCTCTGGGCACCCTGTGCCAGGGCCTGCCCACCCTCACAGGGAAGAATTCCTTCCTAATATCTCATCTAAATCTCTCCTCTTTTAGTTTAAAAATTCCTTTTAAAATTCTTTTAAAAATTTAATTTAAAAGTTCCCCCTCTTCCTATCACTCTCTGTCCCTGTAAAAACCCACTCTCCCTCTTTTTTACAACCCCCTTTAAGTACTGAAAGCCTGGAAAAAGCTGGAATGGTTTTACTCCCTGGCTGTGAGGGTACCCTCAAAACAATTTTGGGAAGATGCATCACTCTCCCCTATTTTGACAGCAATTCCTTCTCTCAGTCCCTGTCTTCAGCTTTGCTCCTCAAAACCCTTGTGCCTCAGCAGAACCCCAGGATCTACCCTCACCCATATTTTTTTCCATGCAGCCCTTACTGGACTTGTCCTTCTGCCACATTTCAGCATGCCAGAAGGCTGGTGTGTTAAAAAAGTGATGTATTGAAGCAGCATTGCTCATTCTCAGGTATCAGAAAGTCTCTGTGCTCTCTTGGAAGTCAGAAAGCCATCCTTGAAATGACTGGAAGGAAAACAAATTAAGCAGCCCTGACACTTGTGTTTCCATGAGTTTAACTGGTGTGACTTGGTGCTGGAGTGTCCATGAGCAAATTAAATTCTCATCCCCTGCAGAAGTGTTTTTACCAGGGAAATGGAATAATTCCTTCACTACTAGTCCCAAGAAGTGCGATTTAATCTTAGAGTTTGAAAATGGGGTGGGAATGTAGGATATAAAAACATGGCTAATCTGAGAAGTGTGTGAGCTACAGAGCAAACTGAGAAGGACATTAACTAAATCCTTGGAAGATGGCAGAGCAACATAAATCTTACCCCTACCTGAAATGTGATTCCCTGCATGGGGGGTCTGGGTGACCTTTACCTCTGAAGGTTTCCTGTTGGCATCCAACCTCTTGTACTTTGAGCTTAGGACAGCACAAGTCAAGGAGTTCATTTTAAATACCTTCTAAAATGTTGTGGAAAACAAACCAAGTGTTTTGAGTGGATGCTTTTTCAAGTGAACAAATTTTTGTTTGTTTTGTGGGTGGAAGTGTTTTCCTGTAGTGGCTTTTCTCTGTGTGTTTGTTTGTTTGTTTGTTTTGTGAAAGCCCCAGAAGTGTTAAAAAAAACCCAACAAAACATGGTTTTCACCAAAAAGACTGAATCCTCTATCTGAAAGATTTAGAGAGGTTTTTCTTTTGAGGGGAGAAGGTGGTGAGTTTGAAAAATTAGGAGTTAAAAATTAGAAAATTGTGGTGAAGTGTTTGCCTGCAAAGATGGGGACAGACTTTTTACGAGAACCCATAGTGATAGGACAAAGAGAAATGGTTTCAAACTAAATGAGTGCAGATTCAAACTGCACAAAAAAAGGTTATTTTTTTATGAAACACTGGCACAGGTTGTTTAGAAAGGTAGTAGATGTCCCATCCCTAGAAATGTCATAGACCAGGTTGGACAGGGCTTGGAGCAACCTGGTCCAGTGAAAGGTGTCCCTGCCAATGGCAGGAGGGTGGAATGAGATTAAATTCAAAGGTCCCTTCCCACCCAAACCACTTTAGGATTCCGTGATTCTATGAATGAAACTCAAGGAATGTTCTTGGAGGGTTCCCTTCTCTATCCCCTGGGCCTGTTTGAAATTGGAAGAAATTGGATTGAGGACTTCCATGGGGGAGCTGTGGGACTCAGTTCTGTGGCTGGGCCCTCTCTTTGATCCCCAAAATGTAGGACTGAAAGCTGACATGATGCAAAGGGTTGTGGGGGGACAATATTCCTAGAACTCCTCCCTTGCAGCACAACAGGGACATTGAGTCTACACAACTGCCCTCCTCCATCCCCTACCCTGTGATATCACAGCCATTCTCAGTTTTTCCCTCGATTCTGAGTCATTTCTGTAGCTTTTCTTCAAAATAGGAAATAGAAGGGGTGGGTTTGCTTTTTTTAAAATTATTTGTTATTAAGCACGCATTTGCAGCAAAGAAAGAAATGAGAATTTGCACCAGACACGCAGAGTGATGTTGAAAAATAGCAAAAGAAATATTTCAATTCTTTCTGAGAAAACAAGTCAGAGGCAACCTCTGGGAATCAAATAAAGTGCACATACACACGAACAGCAAAAACCAAACACGCTGCACGTTAATTCAAGCCAACTTATTTTTCAGAGTTAGAACTTGGAAAACATAAACAAGTTCCTACAAAAACAGAGGAAATTGGCTGGCATTTCCCAGTCTTCCTTTCACAGTTTTTGAAGATGTTTGATAAGAGATCCTCTCGGTCTTTTGAAGTCAGGGACAGTCCAATTCCAATGCCAACCAGGATCACAGCTCCTCCTCCAGTGGGACAGATCAGAAGGGGCCTGAGAGCTCCCAGACAGCATCTCTCTGATCAGGGAGACTCCTTAAAGGACAAACACCCAGAGGAAGTGGACTCAGGCTCTGAGAAATAGCCCCTTCTGAAGACAGAATTTTTTGTCACGACACATTCAATACTAAAAGCCTTTTTTTTCAGCCTCAAGTCCTGGTGGCAAAACCCCATTTTCAGTCAGAAGCCTGGCTCCACCACTCAGCTCTTTCCATTGATTTTCCTTGGCAGCTCTATGGATATTCCAAGGACTGGGGCCACTGGAAGGGCTGAGCTCAGCAGTTCCCAAGTTGTGGAAGACCTTAAGGTCATTCAGAGTGCTCTGCACACACACCAACACACACACACACACACGAGCTGAACCCATGTGTGCAAATGGACAGATTTTTAAACCTGCCTTGGCAACTTTTTCTGGGGCATCTCTTTGGGCAGCAGGCACAGCTGGAATATCTCAGCTCCTTCTGCCCCTGCTCACAACACGGTGCTGACTCAGGTGTCATTGCCAGCATCCCACATCTTCCTGTTCCTGGAGGCTGTTGTCCCTGAAAACCACTTTAGCTGGCAGATAAAATTACTTGTGGCTTGGATAGAAACCCTCCTAAATCCCCCTCTGTGGCTCACAGAGATACAAAGGAGCTCAGCAGAGATATTAGCAGTCTCTGAAATGAGCACACTGCTCTCCTCAGGGTGTTTGTGCTCCTGCCTGGACTGAGCTGAGTGACCTCCACTCTGACCCATGGAATTTCACATGTTCAAGCCTTTCTCCATTGCTGTGTAGACAAAGTTTATTTCTCCAAGTGTAGGCAAAGCTGTCAGCATCTCCTCTTGAGGAACATCTGTGTTTGGCTAACCAACCAGGAGTTCCTGGGGAAATCCAGAGAGACAGCTCTTAGATTTTTTTCCAAACTCTTCCCTGGGACATCAGCTCTTAGCTCCCATCGGCTCCAGTGAGAATATTCCTCAGAAAATGTTAGATAAAGCACACCAATGGACCTCCTTTTTATCTTCTGAGCAGGTGATGTGTTGTCCTATGTTGGTGGTGCTGGGTTAACACTTGGACTTGATGATCTCAGAGCTTTATTAAATCTTATTAATTCTATAATTCTACAAAAGTCAGGCTCTCCTGGTGGTGGGAGTGTTTCTGTTGCTGATCACTGATGAACACCAAGATCACCTTCAAATAAAGTGGTGGCATTGCATGCCCATCTTTGCTGTCTTTGTACTTAACACACTAATTCCAGGTGTTCCTTTCCCAGGAAGCTCAGCCCGTTTGCAGTGCTTCTTTTTATGAGGAACATCCAAAGCTGATAGTGGCACCAGGATCAGACAGAGTCCCTGAGGTCCCTTTCAACCCTTAGAGTGTGACCCTGGGAGCTGGCTCCTACCAAAACTCCAGCCAGGAGCACAGTGTGACTGATCTGCTTCTCCCAATATTGCCCTAAAACACATTTTTGGGATTTTACCTGGACAATAAGGTTATCCTCTAAGCTGCCAGCACAGAGTAAAGCAGGCAAGTCCAGGATGCAATTCTTCTCCTTCTACACCAGACAGCTGAGCTTGTGAGGGTGAACAAACCCCCACAGGTGTCTGTTCCTCACCTCGAAATACCCAGGCAGCAAAAATGAGCAGGTCAGGTGGAGCAATCTGAATTTGGTGAAAGTAAACCCTTTACCTTTGTCCTGCCAAAACTAAAAGCTCTTTTGCCTCCCCAGAACATGCAAGTGTCTTGTAGTGTAGCCCCTGGAGGCACCTGTCAGAATATTTTTTCAGGTTTGGTTTGTTCTGGTTTTTTGTTTGTTTTTGTTTTTGGGGTTTTTTTGGTTTTTTTTTTTTTTTTTTTTTGTTTTTTTTTTTGTAAGAATAAGCAACTTTATGCCAGTTGCTGTTAAAAATGTGCTTTCTTCAGCAGTTGTGGAGACAGAAGTTCATTGGTACAAATCACTCTCACCCTCAGCTGACATCTTGTCAGGAGCTGGTTAAAAGCATTTTTAGGGCTCAGAAAGAACACTCCAGAGGACAAAAAGCCTTCAGTGGGGTGAATCACCATCTGCTCTAATAGGGACACATCCTTCCCAGGGCCACTGGGAGGACCTGTGTTCAGGAATGCTTTATTCTTGGAGGAAGCCATTAAAAAAAAGTACAAGGAAGGGTGGGGTCACAATCTCTGATGTTATAAATGAGTAAAAACTTTTTCATTAACCCATCATCTGATCTGCAGTAACCAAATACCCATGTTTGTGATCCTAAAACTTAGGGATTGCCAAAGGGAAGGGCTGGCTCAGGCCACTTCTGCAGGTGGGAAAGCCCACCTGGGATGTGCTGATGCTGATCAATGATCCTTCAGCACCATGGGTTTGTGGGCTTAGAAGAGACAGAGAGGAGTCCAAGGCTGGCAATTCTTCTGTCACTGCAGAGTTGAGAAAAGGCTGCTGAGCTCTGACTTACAGAAACCAGTGATCCTCTGCATCACCCAGGAACACAGGAGGTGAAAGGGAGGCTCTGGGAAAAGGAAATTTAGGTTTCAGACTGAGCAAGTCTGAGGAAAAAAACCTCTGTGAGCCATCTGACCTGTGCTTTGCTATTTACTGTGCATTTCTTGTCTAACTAACACAACTCAGAAGGCTGGAATGTGTAGCAGCCCGAGAGAGAGCCTGTTTTCATTGTATATGAAAGCATAATAAAAGCAAAGCTTGCTCCCAGAGAGCTTTAGAGACTTAGGAAAAAACGTTGTTCATAGTTGAGAAGACAGAAGAAGGATGAAAGAGGAAACAATGGCACACCCAGGAGTAAAAGGAGGTAGAAGTAGGTAGGAGATGAACCCAGGTAGGCTGGCAGCCTGCTGCTTTGTCCTCTTGGCCTCTCTGACTGACAGAATCAAAAGCTGGAGGAAGGAAAGGACTGGCAGATGTGATTTTTAGGAAGAATACCTGTTTGCAGGGGCAGCAGATTTCCTTATCTCATTGATGCTCCTGTTCTCTGAGCGTAATTATTCACTGTCCCCTTCTACCACCAGTATCAGAAGCAGCAGAAAGCCACTGCTCCTCTTTTTCTGTGCTTCCCATCTCCATCCATTTTCCCCTGACATTTGCTGTGGGCACAGAGTGTGCAGCCCAGTGACAGAGCAGTGGCCCTGTGTGATGAACTGCATCTCCCTCTGTGATGTGTTTGCTCTGCCAAAGAATCCAGCAAGGAGCCACAAAGAGCCCATAAAGGAGATCATTTATCCCTCTCCCAGACACATCCATGAAAGCAACTTATCTTCCCCTTCATCCACCCAGAGCCAGGATGTGGCTCTTATCTGCCTGTAAACCAGACTGAGTGTGGAGCATGTTGCCCTTTAAGGTCAACCTGTTGAAAAAGGGGGAAAAAAAAAAAAAAAAAAGGAAAAGAAGTAGCATTTTTAAGCTTTGTTTTTTTTCCTAGCAGCTCGGGTGTGTTGGACATGCCTGTCATCATGGCAATCCCTGGGAAATGGGACCTGTGCCTGCTTTTTGTGTTCCTCTGGGAGCTCTCATCCCTGATGTTTGAGCTCCATTTGCTCAGAGCAAGCCCAGAGGAGGCCACCAAGATGCTCAGAGGGCTGCAGCACCTCTGCTATGAAGAAGTCTGGAGGAGAGAAGGCTTTGGGGAGATCTTATTGCAGCCTTCCAATACATGAAGGGGGTTAAGAGATGGAATAAGACTTCTTACAAGGACATGAAAAAGACAAGAGACAAGAGTTTTGAACTAAGTGTAGATTGTGATTGAATATAAGGAAGAAATTCCTGGCTGTGAGGGTGGGCAGGCCCTGGCACAGGCTGCCCACAGAAGCTGTGGTGCCCCTGGATCCCTGGAAGTGTCCAAGGCCAGGTTGGACAGGGCTTGGAGCAGCCTGGGACAGTGGAAGGTGTCCCTGCCATGGCAGGGGGAGGAACAGGATGATCTTTAAGGTCCCTTCCAAAGCCAATCATGCTCTGATTCCATGGTTTTGTGTGCAGGGAGCTGGACAGTACAGCCAGTGGCCAATGAGGTGTTACACAACCTCTGCTAACAGAAAGCTCTGGAGTGGCTGAGGTGAATGACATTCCTACCACTCCTGGCTCTCTGTGGAGCCTCAGTCCCCAGCTCAGGAGTGGCCTCTGGCACAAAAGATGCCCAGTTCAAATGGGGTGAATCCACTCTTAAAGCTCAGTCAGATGCATCCCACCCTGGTGACTCAGAGAGAAGGAATTGCAGTAATACAGGCATGTGTGATGAAGTATTTCCTTTCATTTCTCTTCCAGTCTCACTCCTGGTCACTTTACTGGATGCATCTTGGTTCCTGTGTTATGAATAATAGTGAGTAACCACGTCCTACTCACCTTCTCCATTCTTCCCCACCTTTCATAGTTCTAAAATGTGATTTTAGAAAAGAAATTAGAATGATTCCACACAAAAGACAAGGCTACACTGCAGATTTAAGCAGCTCCATTCTGTTACTCTCTGTTTTGTTCACTATTCCCTTCCAGTAATTCCTAACATTCAGTTCCCCTGGGCTCTGATGCCAAGATCTCTTTTGTGAGTGGAAATAGCTACCCCAGAGACCATCACTGTGTATAAATATTTAGAGCTGCATTTCCCACATGTGCATTACTTTGCATTTACTAACACTCAGTTTCACCTGTCTCTTTGTTGCCTGGTGTTGAGATGATCCTACAACTCCTGATGGGAATATTAGTTTCAATTACCATGAATAATTCTGTGTCATCAGCAAATTTCATCACTCTTTCATTGTCAGTCCTTTCCAAATCATTTACAAGTGTGTTCAAGAGCACAGTTCCCAGTGGAAAACCCTGCAGGACTCTCCTGGCAATGTTTCCCATCATCAAAACCAATCAATTCTTTGTTTCTTACCTTTTAATAAATTAATAATCTACAAGAAGAATTAATCCCACAACTTCATTTTTTGACTGCTCTGTTGAAAGACTATGCTGACAAACTCCCCCTTTCCACACAGCTGGGTGATTTTGTCACATGTTCACAAACTCCTTCCAAACAGTTTGAATTGTGGGGATTAATTCCTCTAAAAGAGGTGTTGCCTTTTCCCCAATGTGTTTTATTTAGCCCTGGGACTATGGATGCTGCTCCTCCTTGCAGACCCCACCAGTGAGTTTAATTCAGATGTCAGCATTAATTTCCCAGGTCCTCATGGTGCCCTTCTCAAGAATTCCCAGCACAAATTGCTGGTTTATATTCCCCTGCAGCTAAGTCTGATTGAAGTGACAAGCTTCACACCACGATTAATAATACAGCAGTTTTGTATCTCCATTCCTTCTTGAATCATGTTTCCTTTCTTTTCATTGATTTTTTTTTTATAATTTATTTTACTGACCCTTCCGTTAGGGATCATTCCTGTGATTGACTCTCTCCCTCTTCTTCCCCAAGATAAATGTTGGTGTAGGAACCATCTGAAACTACTCCACATTTAACAGGATTGCAAGAATTCATCAAACCTTTCTGCTGCACACAGTGACCATCTCTTTCTCCCTTTCATCTCTTTTACTCCACTTAAAAGTCCCATAGAGTCCCTGGCAGATTCTTGTACCAATAAACGGGAGTGAGGTTTTATTGATATTTCATTCCTTTAGTAAAATGTTTCTTCAAATCTTGTTGGCATAATTTATTGATGTTTTATGTTAAACTTCCAGATATTGAGTTTCTTCTATGCCTCATTTGTCATATAGATCTTATTAAGGATTTTGTTTTGCTTCAATCACTTTTAGTCTTTTACTAACCACTTATTTATCTGGATTTAGTCTTTTTTCAAAATCTTTTTAATACCTGATATACATTCATCCTATGAGTATCCAGTTTGTTGCCTGCAAAGTATTTACTCTGCCATATATAAGAACTTTGCAATTTTTGCCATTTCTTATAGTTTCTTTTTGAAAGTTTCCCCCTTTTTGCTTAAGTTCAACCCCTTTTGGGGCATAAAGTTTCATTAGTGGACTTTTTTATCTTCTCCTCCCTTGCAAATATTTGAGTTTATGTACATTATGTTCACTGTCAAAGCATAGCTTTGGAAGCTGCTGGAATTCCCAGGCTTCAGGAACAAGGAAATAAAATCCAGTGATTCCTCCTGTATCATGTCATTCTTTGAATAGTTTTTTTTAACCACTTTTATACCTCTGGTAGAGAGCAGAAAAAGCTGGCCTCTGCAAGGTGGGAGTACCCTGAGGATGACCCATCATTTAATCATAGCCTGATTATCATCAGAGTTAATTTCAAAGTCAGATTTTGTTGTACCAGATCTCATCTAGTCCAACTTTTAACCTCCCTAAGGATATTCTGAAGCTGTTTCAATAATCAGTCATGCCCATGGTGAAGAATTGCCCCTTAAAACCAGACAGAATTTTTTTTTTTTTTTTTTTTTTTTTTTTTTTATTTTATCTTGCTATCTCACAGTTCACCTTTGTCTTTACTGAGCAAAGTCCATCTCCTGGTGTAGCCTCACCGTCTGCCCATCCAGTTCCCATCTCTCCAATCTGTGCACAGACATGTGAGACCATGTCAGAAGAGCTGCTTAAATACAGGTAGGAGACATCAGCTGCTCTTGCCTGTCAGCTCATCCCAGGAGTCACAGAAGTTGTCCAAACACAGCCTGTTCTCAGTAAATCATGTTCATAATCCCCCTTTTTAACTCCCATGCCTGTAATCAGCTCACAGGGGGACTTGTCCCATTATTTTCCAAAGGTCTGAAGAAAAGTCAGCCAGATTTAATTTCCTTGGATCCTTTCACCTCCCTCTTTGAATCTGAATGGGATGTGTGCCTTTTTCCCTCAGGAAACTCCAGGAGTTGCCACAGCCATTCAGACATCAGCCAGCACCCTCCATCTCCTTGTCCTCTGCTGCCTTGTGGACTTGTAATTGCCTACAAATGATTTAATCCTCCTCTATTCTGAGCAGACCCTTTCTTCTCCTGCCACAAGGCAGGTAGATCTGGGAAGTTTGGAGAAGTTTCCAGTAAATACTGAAGCTAATAAAGCACTTAGTTATTTCCTTACAAAGCATCCTACACAGTTTTGCTGCAGCAGAGAAAGCAGCTGCCCCTGTGGCCTTTTCCTGGAGCACTTTCAATCAGAGACATGATTTTAGGGGTGGCTTTTCTGTGTAATGTCACCATCATCAGAACAGAGCTATGGGATACCTGATGATGATATCAGCTGCTTGTTTTGGAGCTAAAGCTGTTTTTCTCCACATGCTTAGTAAATGCTAACCCTTCCCACAGATGCTGGATTTCAGCAGAGCTGTGATTGGAGAGCCCTACCAACAGAAACATGAATCCAGAAATGATTTCTCAATGTCTGATACTGCTGAGTAGGGGGCAGGAGGAAGAGGATCCTCTTCATCACTGCTGCAGGTCAAGGAGTCATCCATCAGTCACCACTAACCCACAGCTCAGGATTAAAATCCAAATGAGCAACAACACCATGCTGCCTGCAAAGCTGGGCTGCCAGAGAGGAGGAAGGAGTGCTGCTGCAGCCCATCCTGTTTGTTGTTTCTGTAGGATCAGGTTCTGCCTTTGGTGTATGTCGAGCTTCAGCTGGGCCTGGGGTCTTCACGACATACACAACTTTATAGCTTGGTTGCTATAAAGTTGTTTATTGCATGAATGCATCAGCCTCAAAGGAAAAGAGTTCAGGGTGGTAAAATCTGTGCTAAAGCTTTCTGGCATGGAGTCCCAAGCTGGAGCAGCAGCTGCAAGGCTGCTCTCTGGTGTGGAGTGCCAGGTGCCGTGCAGGAGCAGTGGCAGCAGTGGCAACAATTGTCCCCTGGAGCAGAGTCTGATGTCCCCAGCAGCAGCAGCAGGAACCACAGCCCTTTTTTCTGCTTTCTTCTTTTTGTTGCTCTTCCTTCCTTCTCTTCTTGTTGTTGTGGTTGTTGTTTCTTGCACCCCATTACAGGATTTTATTCATAAAACATCCAATCAGATAAAAACACGATTCTAAAACATTCTTTCTAAACCAATCTAAACTTGATTCTAATGTGCCAAAGTAGTACAAAAGTAGTGTCAGTTCTTACCTAAAAAACTAGGCATATAATATTATCTATTTACACAAATATACTGTTTTCTTACTAAAAAATTATGTGTATAAGTTTATCTATCTACATGAATAGGTCTATCTATTTACACATGTAATTTTATCTGTTTATGTGAATAATTCTATTTATTCTAGTGGCAAGGTTCTGCTATGTTTTTGTTATGTTTGGAGGTAAGTTACTGAAATTTAATCTAGGCTTTAAAGCCTTTACTAGCTAGCACGGTTTCTTAAGGCACTTAAAATATGTTTCTACTTACCTAGAACTATAACTTACACTTCCACTTACTTAAAACTTAAACCTACACTTCTGCTTCATATATGTGTGGCTTAATATATCTTAATTTCTCTAAAGGCTTTAATTCAACCCCTGCATTCATCTCTCTCTCAGAGGAACTCAGAGAGGTTTGCATTCCAAGAGGTGTAGCTCAGTCCTTGGTCCTGATTTGTCTTGCAGCCCAAAGCAGAGTCCAGCTCTGAGTTTGCACAGGATGAGTTGGGGGAGCTTGGGCTGACACCTCCTTGCTCAGAGAATCATGTCTGGAGCTCCTGGGCTCCACTACTAACTAGAACATGGGTACATTTTTAATCTGTTCCTCTTTTCACCCTGCCAAGCTCTGTCCTTTCCCCCTGTCCCACTGTTCCTTAAATCCAGCCCTCTCTTGTTGTGCCTCTGGTCTGAATTCACACTGAAACCTGCCTTTGTTTCTCTGCCTTTCCCACATGCCAGCCTCCCTCCCCTCCCTCTGCTGCCTGTAATTTACTGTTCTGCCCCTTCATTGACACAGATGGGATTTCACATTTAAACAAAGTTCCACCGTGTACCATTTCCCCCTGATAAGCAGACTCAGTCCCAGAGTGACTCAGCCCCGTGGCACGCAGGTGATTTCTCCAGCTCCCTCTCATGGCATTCCTCCCCGGTGCCTGCCTGTGAGAGATTCTCACATTTATAGAATGTCTGTGTATGCCTCAGGTGGCTGGATAACCTGTTTGCAGTGCACAAAGATGTCATGTACAGATTTAATAGAAATCTTCATAGCAGCTCTGTCTTGAAAACCTCGAATTGTCCTCATTAGGAGAAAAAGTGTTGAACATTCCAGGGATGGGGCAGCCACAGCTTCTCTGGGCAACCACTTCCAGTATTTCATCACTCTCACAGGGAAGAATTTATTCTTAATATCCCACCTAAATCTCTCCTCTTTCTGCTTAAAGCCATTCCCTCTTGTCTATCAGTACATATCATAAAGTGCCACATCTGGTTTTTTGAAAAAGGATTCTGCCACATCCCTTGTTACAACGCTTAATCAATTTTCTAGTGAAGAAACTTTTCAGAATATCCAACCTGAACCTTCCCTGGTGCAACTCGAGGCCATTCCATCCTCTCTGCCCCATAACCACACATCCATTTTTTGCTGGTGAATGTTGCAGATTTTTCTCTGTGACTGTTTTTGAGCTGCCTCATCTCTCGAGCGAGTGGTTGAGACGGGTCAGGATAACACCGTGAGGGACCCTGCCAACACAGATAGACATCACCACAGAGAGAACTGCAGCTTTTTTTCCCCCCCCCCAAACATATGTTCCTCTTGTTGCCATAACTGGAATCAGCTTGTTGGAGAGCCAGGAGAAGTGTCCCAAAATAAGTAATAATTCACTCCGTGGATCCGGTGGGTTTGCGTCAGGATTACGAAGGCGAAATCCAAGGCAGTTACAAATCCACAGAGTAATGGTGTGCTGATAAAAGGAAAGAGGGAGGAGAATCACATTCCTCCCAGCCCAGCAGGCTGCCAGTACAGAAGGAATAAGAACATTTAGTGCTCTGTACACCAAGTCCTCAGCCTGGCAAAGGGTGTGAGCCTTATCAGCTGGACAGGGACTTTGTGCCTCCCCAGCACCTCTCTGAGCCAGGTCACACCTCTGAGGTGTGATCCCCTTCCCTGGTTTGCTTCTGCTTTGCATTTCTCAGCTGGGCACTTCCCCATCTCCAAAAACCCCATTGGATGGGCTAAATTAACCCTTTTTTGCTTCCAAAAGCAATACTTTGGGGTTCACCCACAAGTGGCAGGAGATTTAATTGTCTGTATTCCTTAACCTTTTTTATTCTGCTACCAAAATGTCAAAAAATGTATCTTGTCTTCTTTTTTTCCCTCCCTTTTTTTTTTTTTGAGCATTGAGTACTGACAGATTCCTTTTTTCCAGTTGCCCAAGCAAGGCTTAGAGGGGTCAAAAATGTGCTTATTATAGATTTTTCTCAAGGCTGGCAGGTCAAGATGGTCCAATCTAATAATGGAGAAACATCCTCCTCCAGATGAGGGTCCTGCTGGAGGGTACCACAGGTCTGCCTATGAGCTGCCCAGAGAAACACTGTCAAATAGGAAAAAAAAACCCTATAAATGGATAAATAAATAACTCAGAGATGTTAAAAAAACACTTTTTTACTTGCTTTCCAAACTGAAAAGTTGAAGTGCTAAATTGCAAACTTTGCTGTGATTTAAGTTGACCTTTCTTAAGAGCTTGCAGGGATAAGCAGAAAAAGCCACCTGATTTGAAATGTTTCATTTTAAGACAAACCCAAAGTGATGACTCAACCTGATACGATTTTTGCCTGCTTTTCTATTTTTGTGAAGAAAAAAAAAGAAAAAAAAATCATTTTGGTTCAACCAATATCCATATTTTGATTTTTGACTGACTATATTTTCTGAGAAGAGCTTCTGAGCCAAAAAAATTTCCCATATGAAGATGTAACACTTGTTCTGACTCTGTGAAGCAGCTGATAACCACCAGATACTTTCTGTGTTCTTATGGAGGTCACCTACATTTAGATAGGTATTTCTGGCAAATAGATATGAAAACAGGAAACTTCAATTCCCTGTATCAAGAGCAAAATCAGAAATCCCTCCTAAGTTCCTGGAACATCCCTCTCTGCTCAGTCTGCTGTAAATGACCCTCTTTGGACACACCTGCACCTAGGGAAGGACCTTGAAAATGAAGATGAGCCTTGGACCCAACTAAAGAGCCTGCCTGAACACCCAAAGAGCAGATATCCTCCTTTCTTTCAAATTTATTTTCCACCTGACTCTACTTATTTGTTTCTAACCAGCAAATCCCCTAAGCTGACTCCCTTCATGCCCTGAAGGTGCACTGAGAACTGTGCAAGTGCTTAAAAGCTGTTTTCCATGTCTGCTCTGCTCTCTGAGAGGGAACTTGGACCAATTCTCACATCCCAACTCAGCTGCAAAGGTGAAGTGATTGTCAGGGAATGCTTCAGAAAGAAAAGCAGGTTCACCAAAATAAGTTTGTGCCTGGCCTGGTTACCCCCCCACACATTTTTAAGCAGCTGAGCCACAGCTCTGGGATCAAAGTTAGGAATCTGTTTAAATTTTACGTTGGAAATCTGTCTGAAGAGCAGGAATGTCATGGTGATGTCACCAGCCCATGTCCCCAATCCCTGAATGATAATAAATCATGGTCAAGTCCCCCTCAGTGCCTTTTGAAAACAGAATAGTCTGAATTAGTACTTTAAAATATTTACCTCTTGTGGAGGAAAAACAGTCTGCAGCACTACAGGGGGAAGATGCAATCAGATATTTTGGAAACGATTATTAGATGATCTTTAAGGTCTACAAGATGATTTTTAGGGTCCCTTCCAACCCAAAACATTCTCTCTTTTCATTCTTTTCTATGAAAAGATGGTATCTCTCTCTTTCTCTGCTCTCTCTTTCACTCCCTAGACTGGTGCAGAGGAGAGACACATTGTGCTATTTGCCTGGAGGAAGCACAACACCAGTGACTATTTGCCTTACCTTTTTGCAAACAAAAATGTAGATTCTTGCTCTGAAGCTGATTCTCGGTCACTTTTCGCATCCACCTTGCACACAGTGCAGACCCAGTCCCTGCCTCATGCTTTGGCCCAGAGATAACAAGGTGAGATGTGCTTTAGGATGGTCACAAAGAAATACCAAGGCCCTTGGGCTCAGCTTTCTCCATCTGAGGGCTCACAGTCTGTTCCAGCAAGCAGCCAGGTCACTGCAGTGCTTGCCAACAATGCTTGGCACAGGAATGTGGTGCTGATCACACCCTCAGAGCTTCCTGCAGCTGCTGGCACAAAGTCAACTCCCCTGTGCCAGGGCAGCACAGCCAGGCTTGAATTTCTGCCCTGAAACCCTCAGTTTCCTTCACTTAGAACCATGGACTGATTTGGGTTGGAAGGGAAATCAAGGACTCTCTGGTTCCAAGCCCCCTGCAGTGGGCAGGGATCCCCTGGCAGTTTTGCTGTGCTTCTCCAGCTCCAGTTCAGCAAATTGGGAAGGATTCTGGTCCCCTGAAGACTAAATGTCACCATTGCAAACTTAGAGAAAAAGGACAGGTGGGGTGGGCAGGTGCCCTGCCCCAATCCCACCACAGCAGGAGAGCTGAGCTCATCGAGCTCCTCAGCTCCACATCAACCAGCAATCTTCCTTGCAAGACTTCCCACCATCAACCTTTTTGGCATAAAGAAATCTTTGTGGATCCCTCTGGGTGTTTCCCTCGACCATTAATGCCCAGTGTGGAGCCATGGGAATGTGTGGAATACATTATGCCTTGACTCCTCTGAATTTTGAACTCTCTTGGCTTTATTTGCCACGCTGCTGTGATTATTATTTCATCAGCCTACCCCAAAACTCCACTTTTGACCTCCACCTTCCAGTCACACTGACAGTGCAAAGTTCATTCTGGCTTTGTGTCCTTGCTTCTGAACCTCTCAAGAGGTTCTCCTTGCAAAGATGGCTTTATATAAGTAGGTATCAATTGTTTCCTCCTCATGAAGTGAATTTTCTTTGATTTCTTGAGTAGGAATTTGTGGAAGTGTAGACCAGGTCTCAGTGATAAGTGTGTCCCTTTAATTTTCACACACTCTTCTCCTGAGACAATTTTTCAGTTTATTCAAAAAGAAAACTCCAGTGACTACCTCTTAGTTTGAAACTTCTTTCAAGTAGCTCCACTAAAACAAAGGTTTCACTCAACAATGCATTTCCTTATGTTCTTTAACTCTCAAGAGCATGGGAGCACATAATCAAAATCCTGGCTAAACAGAAGTTTATTTTAAATGGAAATATCTATAGAAATTGTCAAGAAGGATGTTCCGTCAAACGTCACTGCTCCTGCCAAAAATACATCTCCACTGGCATTGTATGATGGCCTCAAACCCACAGAAAGCTCCTTGAGGGTAAACAATGCACTCCACTGCACTTCCAGGCTGCAGGACAGATGGTGACACAGGAGCTGTTAGCTGTGGCTGAAGGAAAAAAAATCAAAGGTCCCAAGAACTCGAGATAATTGATGTGCTGGAGCTTGTTAGGAGATAAAATATCTCAATTCCAGTGCTGTTTCAGAACGATGCACTCTCTGGGCACTCTCCCCATTGCAGGTTCAGGAGGCTGCCTGCTGTGACATTTTGTGTTGGCTTCTCTATGCACAGCAAGACCTTTTGGGGCTGAATGCTCAGGGAGGTGTCCCCAGTGGGTCGGATGATCTCTGCAGTCCCACTGCACTAATAGTGCAGCTCTAACCTGGGCAACTCTTCCTAGCCAGGAATGTGAAATTCACAACCCAAACTCTTTGGTTTATAATTCCCAAGGTTGGATGAGTTTTGACAGGTTTGAAATTTTGGGGGTGGTAGTTTTGCTTGCAGGCAGTTCAGAATCCAAAATGCAATGTTCTGTTCGGCCCTGAAAACCAAACACGGTGTCATTTAGGTGCTCAGATGGACTGGAATGTGGCCCTTAAGTAGCTGAAGGCAGCCTAGAAAAAAAAGATTTATTCACAGAAAGAAAATTCCAGTCATGGAAAGGGACTCTTACAAAAGCATGGACCAACAGGACAAGGGGGAATGGCTTCCAACAGAAAGAGAGTGGATTCAGATTATAAATTATGAAAAAATCTTTACTGTGAGGGTGTTGAGACACTAGAACAGGCTGTCCAGGAAAATTTTTGATGCCTCATCCCTGATATTGTCAAAGGCCAGGTTGGATGGGGCTTGGAGCAACCTGATCCAATGGAAGGTGTCCCTGCCCATGGCAGGGAGTGGAACTGGATGATCTTTCCAACTCAAGCCATTCCATGATTTTGTGATTCCATTAAAATAACTGTCCAGTGCAAGTGCACAGTTATGTAGATACATGTGGCAAAACATGGAATTTCTGCCCCCATGACTGGAATTTTCTTTCTGTGAATAAATAGACACCACATCAATAGCAGGTATCACATCCTCATTGCACCAAACACACACTGGGTGAGTTTTGAAGCACTTTGCAGCTCTGATCTAATCAGCATGACCAACTTCCTGACACAACAGCCTTTTGGTTTAGGATCCACAATGACAGAACTGTGAGGCATTAACTTTCCTCAGCAGGAGGGTTTGAAAATTAACCTTATTTGCCATAATTCATCTCCATCACTCAAGATGACTTTCAGTGCCACAAATACTCTGGGAATATCAAGATTTCCTTGTCTGGTGTCCATTAATTTCAGTGATGTTTCTAATTTAGGCCTAGAGAGAGAGAGTCCTCAATGACAGTGAGTTACCCAGCCACAAGGAGATGATTTAGGAGCAGATGCAATGATCTAGTTGTCAAAAGTTTCCTCTCTGTCTGCCTGGCTGGTGAGTTCAAGATATCCTACAGGATGCCAGTAGATAAGTGCTTCCTGTGACTGGAATCAAAATATGCCCTAAAATTCTGCCCATGACACAAAATATGTTTGGGGTGATGTCTTTAAACTGACAGAGGACAGGTTCAGACTGGATATCAAGAAGAAATTCTTCCCTGTGAGGGTGGTGAGGCCCTGGCACAGGCTGCCCCGAGAAGCTGTGGCTGCTCCATCCCTGGAAGTGCCCAAGGTCAGGTTGGGTGGAGTTTGGAGCAACCTGGGATAGTGGGAGTTTGGAGCAACCTGGGATAGTCCCTGTCCATGGCAGGAGGTTGGAAGTGGGTGATGATCAGGCTCCCTTCTAACCCAAACCCTCTGTGACTCATTCTGTGATTCCATCCTTTTGAGCTGGGTGTTTGAACTCCCATGAATCTTAACAGAGACTGAGGGCTCAACTCAGCTGAGCTGTGACAGCAGCTGAAGTGCTCTAGGATGTCACAGAATATCCTGAGATGGAAGGGATCCCCTAGGATCATCCAAGTCCAGCTCCTGGCCCTGCACAGGATCCCCACCCTGTGCCTGAGAGTCCTCTCTGTGGAGAATGGAAAGCTTACAGATCTATCAGGAGCCTCACAAGACAACCCAGATGATCCAGAAAACCCATGATCAGGCAGCTGAATCCCACCTACGGTGCAGGGCATGGTCAGGAGACCAAAGTAAAGCTCAGCTTGAGGAACAAGTGACGTGGAAGGTGGAGGATACCTGCACTCAGTAAGAGCTTCTTCCCTAAGGGAGCAGAGACAGGTCAGGAATACCAGACATTATATGGGATTAGTTTGCATAGCCAGAGACAGTTCCCAAAACAAAACTGGTCTGGATCTCATCGCTCTGGGGGGGCTGGTCCAAAGCAGTGGCCAGTGACACCACCAGCAGTGTTCTGCCCCTGTTGCCATCCCTCAACCCCATCTCCTGCCCCACAGAGGCAGCTCCTGAGCCTTAGGGACTGGAAACCCACCAGTGCTGTTTTGCTGCTGTTTGTTAGGCGCCAGCAGACCCCTGCCAGCAATGGTGGAAACTAAATATAAACTGGCTCGGGCTCACAGATTTCATTATCGAGCTCAGAAGAGGAAACACCTGGAGCGAGGGGAGGAGGGGCTGAGCACGGCCAGCTCTGGAGCTTGCAGGGAATACCCGCCCCAGAGGCAGCAGCGTTCCCATCACAGCCTCCCAACAAATACCAGATACTGTTTTCCACTCCCTTTGGAGTCACTGTCCAACCTCGGGCTGCAATTACTGCTCCAGGCTGCTGCAGCTCCTCACGGATCCATCACTCAGCGAGGCGTTGGGGAGGGTGGGCAGAAAACATCCTGTCCACCTGCCAGCCCCCCATCTTCTGCTGGCCAGGATTTGCCTCACAGGGGACAGGGAGTCTTGCACAGGTTGGATCCCCATCCCGCTGTCCCCAGCACCACCTGACTCATGGCATTTGCCTTTCCTCCCTTCCCAGCCTCCAGCTCCATCCACCTCCTCCAGCCCCAGCCTGGACTCATCAAAGGGCTCAGTGTTGTGCCTCCCGCTCCCACTGAGGTCGGCACTACAAATTATCCTTTCATTCCTGCTGTCATCCCCTCGGCACGGCACTGAAGTCCCTGTCCCCCCCCTACCCTTTCCAAGTTCAAAGCTGAAAACAAAAATTACGTTCTGGTTTTTCCCCACGAAGCACAGCCCACCTGCTCTGACTTTGGTCCCCATCCCGTTTTCTGCCTTTCCTGGGTGTGTTGCCTGTTCTTACAGCAAAACATCCACAATGGAAGGGATCAGAGGCGGTGGGGAGGATCACACAGGAGCCAGCATCCATCCAGACAGCTGCTCCGGCTCCACCAGCCAGCAACAAAGATTTTGTTTTCCTCTCTCCCTTCACATGCTAATCACCCAGCAGTGATTAGAGCTGCAGCCTGACTCCAAGGGAAAGGAACGGAGGCGAGGGGCCGAGGGGAATTTTTTCAGCGCTGAGTAGAAAGGGGGGAGAAATTGGGGAAGGGAAAAAAGAAACAAAAGCAGCAAAATCAAGAAATGGGACTTGAAGAAGCTTCATTCCTTATGGTTGGTCACGTCCATCCCTTTCAGCATTCAATCCCAAAGTGACCAGGCAAGGGGCCTATTAAAGATCCCTTTTTTGTTATTAGTATTCCTCCCTCCCCGCCGGAGGAGGTGGCGAGGGGGGGAAAGGGAGATGGGAGCAGGTCTGGGGAGGGCGCTGGGAAATTCCTGGCATTTTTCTGCCTTTGTGTCTGGGGGCTGAACTGAAAGGGAGGGATGCCGGGCTGCATTAAGCCTCCTGCCCCCTCCAGCAGAGAAGGGATTGCGCTCCCACAACTGAGAGCCTCTTTATCCCCTTCCTTAGAAGGCTTCCAAGGAAAAAAACCTACAAATTCGTTTGGGTTTTGAGGGAGAAATCGCTCTCAAGGGAACTCTGGGTTCTCCCTGCCATCTCACTGGGTATCCCTGACTCCTTTTGATCCTCATGGGAGAGCAGATCTTCTCTGTACATCCCTGGGGGCTCCAGCCCTTCATTTTTTGGGCTGGTTTCACTTCATAATTGCTGTTTGATGGGGCTCCCCTGGCTCTTCTTTTGACACGATTCTACTGTGCTTCTTTTCACTGTCGGATCCCAGCTGGTCACATTCCTCAGGGAATAACAGCCACCACCCTGGAGCTCAGCAAAGCCTGCTCTGAGCCACCACCAGGTCCCCAGAATAACCAGGGGTGGATAAAGGGGGAGAAAGGGAATGGAGGAATATTCCTAGAGAGCAGAATGAGAATTGCAGCAACAAAAAGATCTCCCCAGGAGCTCCAGCACGAGAGTGGCGGCCCAGAGCTTCACGTTCATCAGCCACCAGTATTCATGTCACCAGAATTTCATGTCCTCCACGAAATTTTTTCAGGTTTTTTTATGTTTCTGGTCTCCACAGCAGGCTGAGGCAGCAAGAGCCACACCTGAGCTCTTCCTGGCTCTTGCTTGGCTGAGGGATGCTGCCCAGCTGCTGGAGTTAGGGGAAGGAGCAAATGCTCCTGCCTCCTCCCCCTCGCCCTCCGGATGCTGTGACCCAGGGGCTGCTCTCCTGCTCAGCTTTCCCTGCTGCAGACAATGGGCACCCAGTCTATTCTCACACAGGAGCCATTCAGGACTGGCTCCTGGTGCTTTTACCTTTTCCAGCACTATTGCAGCCTCCTGAGGTGGGGGATCAGCATGGTACCCACCACACAAGGGGTCAGAGCCCAGGCAGGTTTTTTTTAAACAATATTCTTCTTGTACAAACTCTAAACTCCTATTTGACCTTTTTGACTCTGGCTGAGTGCAGTGATGACATTTCACTCTTTCCAAGGATGACACCTTGGGAATGGTTAATTTGGGGTCTCTGTATGGTCAGGCTGCTTTTTTTTTTTTTTTTTTCATGTGCAATATTTTTCACTTTTCAACGTCAAATGTAGGCTGTCTCTTTTCCTGCTCATTTCCTGCAGACTAGGAGGAATATCCTTCAGCAGGTTTTCCTGGTGAGTTCTCAGTAGCATAAATCTCTGCTGGTTTCACTATTCACCCCCTTTGCCAGATCAGTGTGAGCAGAACAGGACCAGCATCACGATTCTTCTGGGAAAATCAGCCACGCATTCCTGTCCTTTGTTCCCCAGCTTTAAACATTTAATTAATCCACTGCAGCCTCTGAATAAGGACAGTAGGAGAGTCACTCCAGGAATTGGATCAGTCCCATCAGATCAGATTCTGCCCATGTGCCCACTCACCCATGTTTTTAGCAGGGTCCAGCAAAAGAAAGTGCCCAGTGGCAGGATGGCCTCACTCCTGAGGTTCAAACTGCTGGGTTTTGGGTGCTGCCAGAAAGAATTCCCACAAGAGGCTTTCCTGTAGTCCACATTATCCTGTGAGAAGATGAATGTCCCTAATAGTAAGAGGTTCAAGCACTAAATCATAGAATCAGAGAATACTCTGGGTTGGAAGGGACCTTTGAAAGCCCTCTGCAATGAGCAGGGACACCTTCTGCTAGACCAGGCTCCTCCAAGCCTGACCTTGAATGTTTCCAGGGATGGGGCATCTACCACCTCTCTGGGTAACCTGGGCCAGTATTTTTTCACCCTTATTGTAAAAAAAAATCTTCCTTAGAGCTAATCTGAATTGACCCTTTTTGTTTAAAACCATCCCCCCTTGTCTTATCAAAACAGGCCCTGCTGTAAAGTTTGTCCCCATCTTTTTCCAGTATTGAAAGGACACGACAAGGTCTCCCCAGGGCCTTCTCTTCTCACTGAGTCCCCAGAGCTCTGCCTGGATTGATTTTCCCTGGGGGAATCATCTCACCTTATCCCACCCAGCCCACCTGCAGGACACATCTCCATCCCTTCTCTCCTCTTCCATCCTGCTGGCACCAGGAGGAGAAAATGTGCAGGATTTTACATCATGGGGAGCTATAAACTGTGTCCAGATCTGTTTCCTGGAAAGAATTACGAGGAGCTGACAAACATCCACACATCATCTGATAGCTAAAAATAGGGAGTGTCCACCAGGAATCACCAAGCCCCACCTTGGCGTGCCCGTGGAGCACCGGCGGGATGTGTTTGCAGCTACACAATGGGAGATGGGGAATGCCAAATATAGGGAGAGCTGTTCCTTAGCACAGGGAGGCGTGGTGGGACGTGTGCCTTGCCAGGAGAGTGGCCTTTGGCCAGTAAATAAGAGATGACAACAGTCAAGGAGGAAGAACTTCATTTACTCCTGAATACGTGCTGCCTTGTGCCTCTGTGTCCTGCCAGGAGTGACCTCAGGGAAACAGGGAGCTCTTCACCACCTCCTGCTCCTCTCCTTCCCCACTCCTCTTTCTGCTTTGAATTTCTCTATTTACCATTCTCAGAAGATGCACAAGCACCCTGTAGTGAGAATCCCTCTCATTCATTGACAAATAAATGTCTCATATCAAACCCACTGCATGCTGGAGAGGAAACTCTCTGTGACTAATACACCAGAGGAGGTCTCAGGCTTCCATTTTGTTTCTCACTATTTCCTGTGATTATCCTGTGACTTCTAATGAAGAATGAGCAGCCCAACCCTGCCTGCTGCCATAGGAAAACCATCACAAGAGGAAAACTCAGTGATGTCACATAAAAATAGGAAAAGAGAGATCCCAGCCTGGGCTGGTCACTGCAGTTTGGCTCTCTGATTCTCACTCATCCGAGGTTCAGTCCTCAAAAAGGACAACTAAGTTGGGAGGGTTTTGAGGGTGAGGTTGGGCCTACCATATTTTGGTTTGTTATCTGTAGAAAATGGCCATAATATTTCCTGTTTTCCATGCTGGCCCTCCTGTGTGCAGGACTAAATGCTGTTCTGTAATGCCATCACATGCAGACACATGAAAGAGAAAAGAAAACAGTTTGAAGAGGACAAACAGACTCTTTTTGGAGAAAAGGGGGTGTTTTTTTTTGTAATTCAGTGTGTGAACTACAATGTTACAACATCAACCTGTTCTTTAATCCAGCATCTTGAAAAGCAACATTAGGAGTCAACATCTGGGTTTGTCATCTATCCTGTGAATTCAGGGGCCTTGAAGGAGGTGAGGCTCTTCCTGCAGGGAAGAGTCTCAAGGGACAGCAGTTGTGTTCACAGTCCTTGTTTCAGAGAGGTTTTTCCACCTTATGAAGCAGGAAGTTTGCATTGATCCAGATGAAGCCTTATACATTAAATAAATATGTTCCTAAAGTCTGGATAGGAATTAATTTTGTTCTCAGGATCTTGGAGACAAAAGGGCTGGGAGTTCTTCCAAGGTTACCTGACTCTCCCCAGGGCTGCAGCTCCCTTATCACCCTTGTGAGCCCATCCTGCTCCTTCCTCCCTGGGTGCCCCAGGGTATCATCAGCGTGGCTGCTGCACGTGGATGGGCAGCCCTGCCTTCACTGGTCATCTCAATGCTGGGCCCCACTGTCCAGAGGCTTATAAATACAAAAATATTACAGATTTCACATTTTACTTGCTGGCTCAGGATCCTAAATATTTCCAAGTATGAAGGAAGTTATTATGGCACTGCCTTCTGGGTCGTGAGGGGGTAGCTGTGCCTCATCTCACATCTCCCAGAGAAGAAAGTGAACATCCATGTTAACCTCTCTCCGTTCATCCCACCCAGGGCAATGGAGGAAAACATCTCCATCCTCTCCTGTGAGGGGAGAGACCCCAAAAGAAGAGACACACTTGAAAAAGTCCAGCTGCTGGTGACCCAGGAGCTATAGGAGCTTTGCAGTGGATATGGAGCATTTACTGATTGGGTGTGGATTGAGACTAAGCCTGCCCTCTGATTCAGACCAAGATAGAGACCAGGAGAACAGATAGAGATCAATAGCATGGATTCCAGTTCCACCCTGCTCTTGGCAGGTTTGGGATCCAGCTCTGATCCTGGAGCAGGTCCATCAGACAAGGCAGGGAAAGCACCCCCTCTTCATGCCCTGCTGCCTGATTACCCAATCCCAAATCCAAAATCCCACCATCAGAGCCATGGGACCTCTCCAGCATGGTCACTGCTGGTGGTGTGCTGAGGTCTAGCAGTTTGCAAGCCTGTTGGGGAAGGAATTGCAAAGGTTCTCTGAGTGGATTTGCTGTTTGCTAGCAGGAAAACCAATCAGGTTCAACCTGGAGAGAGAGGTCAAAGCCTTGTATGATCCTTTTGCATCTTTTGCAGATGTTCTCCTCAGTTCTCCCTCACACACAGGATGCACAACATAATGACAACTTCCTTCAGTCCCAGAAATTCAGCAAAGCTCTCCCCAAAACAGGGGCCTTCCCACCATGTTGCTTGCAGGAGCATGTCCAGCCCAGCCCCCTGTTCTTCCCAGAATTTCCTTTTATTGTTAATCTCAGCAGAGTGAAACACAGACCACATCTGGAGTGTTCTCCTGGACACTCAACTTTCCCAACAGCCACCCTGGAGAGAGGAGACCAGGACACAAACCACAGATTGCTGGATATTTATTTATTATTTTTCTTCTTTTTCTCTTCACTCTGGCTTTTAATGCTTCTCTTTTTATTATCTTGGTAGAGTTGCAGCCCATCACACTGCAGAGTGTCAGAGTGCCCTTGCAGATCTCCCTCCTTCAGGATGCTCAACCTGAGAGCCAAAACTGACATTTTTAGGACAAAGCAGCTCCCCTGCCATCACCTCCTGCATCTGTGAGCTGAATCCCTCCTCTTGCAGGTAGCAGAGAGCTGAGGCACGAAGCAGAGCTGTATCTGATGCAAAATACCAAGGTGAAGGGTTGTGAATGCTGCTAATTGTCCTTCTCTAAATGTCAGCTCCCCAGGTACCTCATTAACATCCTTAACACAGCCAAGAGGATGTGGCTTTATGCTGTGCTGGGACAGGAGTGCTCTCCATGCCTGTTTGCACAGCACTGAGCAAAAGGCAGCTTTTGAATCCATTTGAGCTTTCCTAGATCAATCTGAACCACAAGAATGAACAGTAATATTCCTCAGCTCTAATATATCCCATCTCATTGCCAATATCCCAGGCTAAAAGGAGAATTTCTTTTTACTGGTAGGGACTACAGGCATTCTGCTTCCAGGCTGGCTTGATCTCAAGGAGGTGAAGTGTTTGCACAAGGTCTCCTGGCAACAATTTCCCAGTGCCAGGGCAGTAGGTTTGGCTTAAGCCAAATCAACAGTGACTCCACATTTGGGATGATTTGGGTTAATAACTCCTGCCTAATTTATCCTACATCTGAGTGCCAGAGAAGAAGTTAAAGCCATCACAGATCACCAGCACCCAGCTGCTGCAGGGAAATCACCATAAACCCTCCCCAAGGTCAGCACTTTGCTGGGAGTCCCAGCACCAGCAGAGGGGAGATGATGACAGGGTCTCACACCTTCATAGTCATTCCTTTCCCAGCTGCTTGGAAAGCTCTGAGCTGTCTTTTCTTTTCAAACACCATGCAAAAATTGTCATGCTGGGGGTGCTGCTGGTGTGGGCACTGCACAGAACTGCAGGAATGGCGAGGAACTGGCTGGATGGAGATTTTCCTTGCTACCTCACCACATTTCCCCTTTTCCCCTGGCTATTTATTGCTATCCTTTTGCAACTGGAGGGGGAGAGAGCTGCAGCTGTCCTCTCCTGAAGAGTACTTTATCCACAGGTTTTGATGCAAGCAGGAATTCTCCTGTCTCTGCACTTCTCCAGCAGGGAAATTTAGCTCCATCCTTGTCAACCTTGCAACCAATGTCCTTCTGTAATTCCCATTACTGCTGATGGGAGTGACGCATTTCCACTAACTGGGTGAATGTCCCTTAAATTAATCTTCACTGAAACATGGAAGCAGGGAAATAAAAGGGAAGCAGTGTTCCAATTAGCTCCCAGTTTGTTTTCAGCCTTGTCTTTAAATAGGAGAGCTCCACATAAAGTGTTTAAAAACCCCTCACAGATGAGGGAGAAAAAGAGAAAATGTGTTTATCCGTACAAAGCTTTAGTTCATGGACGTAATAACATTTATTATTTCCACCGCATGTTCTTTCTGTAAATGTCAAAACCTTTCATAGACTCAGTCCATAACAGTCTTGTTAATCTTGTTGAGATGCAGGATGTAACGTGGAGCTTGTGTTGAGAAACTGAGGAACTGGAAGGGAAAATGACATTTTAAAAACTAAACCAACCTGAGCATTAGAAATGAGACTTAGGAGTGGGGTTCACCTCATCTGACTGCAAGAAGTGACTCATCTGGCCTAGCTTGGGTTCCCACTACAGAAGTGAATTCCCCTTTCCAAAAGCACCTTTCTCACCTTAATTTACCACAAACAAACACCAGCATAACACAAGGATTGGGGGTGACACAGGATACACACCAACTCTGCCGTGCTGATATCCAGGAGGGGTTTTGGGGGTGGAAGGAAGCCATCTGAGGTGATTCATGTCTCAGCAACCCATGGCTTGCACCAGGCATGAAAGAAACTGCTCACAAGGCAGCTGGGAGCACCAGTGTCCAATAGTGGATGTTAGAGTGGGGAAGAGAAAATAAGATTTTTGATAGTGCTGGAGGAACTGGAGGGGTCAACCACTACTCTGGGACATGAGGCTTTCCTTTGACCCCTTGTTTCCTCTTTAATTTTAACCCATGTCTAAAAAAGCACCAGGGAAAGCAGGAGGACAGCAACTGAAACACAGCCCAGGACAGGGACAGAGAGACAAACAAATAGGGGTTTGCCCAAGGCTACCTGACCCAACCCAACCCAACCCTCTGGCCCTCACTCCCAGCCTTCACAAAGCCCCAACCACATCCTAAATGCTCCAAGGAGGGGATCCACAAAGACAAACCACAAGCTTCCTCCCATCCCCTTCCCCACTCCAGGCTCTGAAAAATTCCCCTCATCTCTAATAATTCAACGAGCTTTGTTATGACAGGGCAATGCACTTAATGGAGAGTGAAATTGAAGAAGAATGTGTGGAAGTTGCAGCTTTTATCTCTAAAACAAATAGTGAATTCCTCAGGGCTGCTGCAGCCCCAAACAATGATCCAAGCTGCCGGACCTTTGCAGGTTGCCCTGGTAACTTCCAGGCTTTTTTGGGGGCAGATCCTTGTCAGAGGGAAGAGGTGGTGGCAAGGCCACTCTGAAGAGATGTGGAGTTGGTGTTTGGAGAGCAGTGTGTGCCCAAGAGCAGAAGATATTTAGGTGGTAGAGGTGTGCTGCACCCAAGGGTCATCTTGGGAAATTCCCACTGAATCCAGACTGGGATTTCAAGGGGTTTCCCTGCTCCATCTAGAAGGAAGTACTGCTGATCCCTTGTCTAGCAAAATGGTACAAGCCATCCCAAATTTCTTCTAGAGGTCTTCCACTGTTTCTTCACAGCCCACAGACTCTGCAGGAGTTTGGGGGAGGATGAACATGAGGGATTTTGGAGCAGGAGTCATCCTCTCACTGTGGCCTTGGAAAAAGAGTTTTCTGAATTTCCCTCTGCACCTTCCTGAGGAGGGGAAGTGGAGAGGGAGGTGCTGAGCTCTACTTCCTGATATCCAGTGACAGGACATGTTGGAATGGTTCAAAACTGTGCCAGGAGAGGTTCAGACTGGACACGAGGAAGAATTTCTTTACCAAGAGGGCAGTTAAACACTGCAGGAGATTCCCTAGCAGGAATGTTGGCTGTTTGCTGAATATGAGGTTCCTCACTTTTTCTCTTGAGAAGTTAAACCCAAGAGAATCAGAAATTGCACCTGTTTGAGTGATCAAGTGCAGAGAAAAGTGGAAGAACAGAAGTCTTCAAAATAAGATCACAGCTGAGATCAGGAGATTATTTCAGAACTGAGGGCTGAACCTGGATTTTATAAGTCTTTGTCTAATTCGAATAGGATTTTTGCCTCTTCACTCACAGAAGTTCAGGAAAAGACAGCTGGCATTGTGAGCAGTATCCTGGGCTGTTCTTGGCTTCCTCAAGACAATCCCTGCTCCTGAGGCAAGCTGCATTTTGTTTCCTTGTTCTGGGTCAGGTCCAGGCTAAGGAACAGACTCCCACATGACACTTCTGACTCCCCATCTTCCGAAACACAAATACAAACATCAGACCGCAGGTATTTTTGTCTCTTGATGAAAGGAGAGTAGTTTGGCTTTGGTGGGTATTTTTTTTTTTTTGCCTTCCTTCCTGAAATAGCCTCTAGTGATCTTCAGCCCAGGAGTCCACAGGCTGTTGCTCACACTGTTACTCACGTCAGAGGTACCAGCCCTTCATCTTCCCCATCTCAACCCCAAATCTGAATTCCAAACGTTATTACTTCGTGCCCAGTCGCACAAGGAGATAGGTGACGGCATTCAATAAAATCGGATTACTGGCAAGTTAAATGATCCCCAGCTGGATCTCAGCCCGAGGATTTTCAAGCTGTGCAGGCTTCCCTCGGTCATTTTCTGTGAGAAGAGGTAAATATTGCCAGGCTGCCTGGAGACGTCAGTCAAATGTTGTGACGAATCTGAACGCGGCCAAGAAGGAATTACAAGGTGCAGAAAAGATAAAACTGTCTTGGGGAATTAATCCCAGCACTGTGAAGCACAAGAGCACCTACTACTTTATGTTTTCCTCTCCTTTGTCCAGCTTACTTCTAAGCTGCAGAAGAAACGGGGTGTTTGTGCCCTTTGGGGAGTCACAAAAACGTTTTGAGATTTCCCCAACCAGGAAATCTTGTGTCATTTGGAGTCCTCCTCCTCCTGAGAGGGTTTCAGCCCAGCTGACTTGCATACCTTGAAACCACTGACTCCCTGTGCTGTTCTTTCAGAGCCTTACATAAATATTTGGCCGGAACACACAGACCCAGGTAAATGTGAACCTGTGTGCAGCCACATCAATGTCAGAATTAAAAAACACACTTGACTCAATTAAGCCCATGAGATTTTAAATAATCATAATGTCAATAATAAATTTTAAAGTGAATTCTTATTTTTGGCTCCCACTTCTCAGACAGATGGGCAGGCCATTCTCCAAAGGGTTTCCCTTCACCTCTGAGACATTCATGTTTGGAGTTGAAAGCAAAAGCCTCTACATAATTTCCTGGCTCTGTGGTTTTGGTATTTAGGAAAACCTCCAGAGCTGGGCTACTCGTGATAAAGCTCCTAGTTAGCAATGCTTCATGTCTTGGGGTGTCAAAGACTGTTTCCACCTTTCTGGCAAACACCAATGCCTTTTTGACACCCCCAGAAAGTGCTCATTTTCCCAAATTAGGGTTTTTTCCTGACCTTTCCCCCACCTGATGGTTGGGATGCACTATATCAGACACCCAGCTTTTGAAGCAGTCATGCTAAATATCCCTTTCTTTTTGCCATCAGCTGCTCATGATTCACAGCCTTGATCTGGCACCCTCAGTAATTATCCCCTTTCCAGCAGAGGCAGATTTGGAGTCGGCACGAGTGGGAAGGCGCCTGTACCCTGCAAAGCAGCAGGAATAATGGGAGAGCTCCCAGCTGCCCTCCTGCAAAAGGAGGCTTAGCTCCATGTTTCTGGATGAATCCCTGTTTCCAAGAAGTGGAGGCCATGCTGTCGTTTCAGCCACCGTGATAACTGCCAGCAGCCAAGGTTTGTGGAAACAAAAGAGAGTTACATCCCACAAGTCTGCTGAGAACTCACAAAACTCCCTGTGTGAGTGCCAGGGTGCATTCTGTGGTAATTAAGAGAAAACCTACATCCCCAATCAGCAATCTAGAAGGACTTAGGTGCTTGAGGGGTGAGGCTCCATCCCCTTTGCCCAGGGCCAAAGGACCAGCACAGCCCAGATCTGCTGATGGGACCAACCAGACAGAATTCTTCTGCTAACTCTCATTAGTTACAAACACCACTCAATAAAACCAAATCCAGCCTGACTTTTAAGTGGATTTCAGACTGTTCTGTTCTGTTTTCTTTAGGTTGCTGCAAAGGGAGCTCTGTTCTGTCTGTGATTCCCACAGCCCTCAGTTAGAGAGGAGACCCAACACACCTTAGGGAAATCCCCATCTCCCAAGCAATGAGCCACAGGATATTTTTGCAGTGTTTTATGGGCACTGGTGCTATAAACAAAGAGTTTGAGGAGCTCAGCATCACCTCCCTCCTCTCTATCCCAGAATCTCTGTTCTACTGCAGCAGCCCAGTTTTTTTTCCTGGACTGTCTTGGCTTGGCAGTTAATAGCAAAAATTGGGAGAAAGTGTGTGTGAATGGGATCTGTTATTAAAAATACTCCTCAGGGGGAGAAGGAACTGCCTCTCTGATACTGGCAGGGTTAATAATGTATACCAACACTTTCATTCATTTATTGCAACTCAAGTTTCACAGTTTTGGGTGTTGTGTAGTGCACAGTGGTATCAAAAAGAGGTGAGACTGGGCTGAGGCACCTGGAAAGTCTCTCATAATCACAAATATAAGTTTATTAATTTTTTTTTAATGTTTGTGTATTTTGTTTTCATATTAATTTAGGGTTTTTTAATTTTTAGATTTTTAAGATTCTTTTTAAAGTTGTTAATTACATTTTTTGAGTTTGTGAAGATTTTTATTTTTTTAATTTTTATATTTCTTTTCTCTTTTTGTATTAAAAAAATTTTTATTGACTGAGCCAGAAGTTAAATCAGGACAAGAAACCTTTTATGGGGACAACATGCAAAGCAGGGAGGGCTGAGCCAGCAAACCCAAGCATGTCCTCATCTTCTGAAGGTGACCCTGCAACAAGAATAAAGCCCAACTTTAACTGAAGGGATCAAGAGAACTGTGTTTGAAAAGTCCTTTTTGGAGTGAGGGTTTGGAAGGACCACCTCTGGGTCCAGTCTGGGAAGGTTCTTGGTTTAGTTGGATCCAGCAGAGCCAAGAGGAGGATTCAGTGCAAAGCCCTGAGTTTATTTTCAGCCTCCTCCCAGCTGCATTCCTTGCCTGAACACCACAAAACAACTTTCAGTGCCTCAACACAAAACAATGGCAAGATTTGACCATAATTTTGTCCTTCATGCTTTGGGTGCATGGCTTCCTTTGAGACATTCTCAAACAGGGATCAGTGTTTGTGTGCAGAAGGTGATCCCAAATCATTCCCACCTCCAGACAAAAACTTTCAAATAAACCCCTAGCCCTGCTGAGAATCCCCAAACAAACCCAATATGGATGAAAATCGTCAAGTAACCCACATCTGGATGTGAATCTGAAATGAAACCCCAAACCCCCCTCCAGATGAAATCCCAAATCCACCCCCATATGCTCATCCTGATAAAACCCACACATTTTTGCCATGCAGGTAGGAATCCCAAAGAGATCCCCAAGTCTGCATCCAAGCAAAAGTCCCAAATCCTTGTTCATGTGGGTGGGAATCCAAAATCAATTTACAAACCACCATCCAGATTAAAACTCCCAATCTCCCACAAGTCTTCACCATGATAAAAACCCCAAATCCACCCTCAGCTCCAGTGAAACCCCCCAGATCACTCCTGTGTAGGTTGAAATACCAAATCATCCTCATTCCTCTCATTCCAATAAAAACCCCAAATCCTCTCCAACATCCCAAATCCAATGAAAACTCAAACCCCCCCACATAGATGGGAATGACAAATCCCCCCTCAAACGGCCCACCCTGACAAAAAACCCAAATCTTTCCAAAGTCTTCATCCTGATGAATATTCCAAACTCCCTCCATGCAGGCAGGAATCCCACCAAGCCTCCATCCCAATGGAAATCCCAAATCCACTCCTAAATTGAATGTAACCCCCAATTTCCCCCTGTAGTTGAGAATCCCAAATCCTCTCCCTAGATTTCCACCAATCCCCACCTCAATGAAACCCCAAAATCCTCCCCAACCCTCCAACTCTAGCAAAACCCCCGAATACCCCCATGCAGTTGACAACCCCAAATCCCAATCCCACATCCCCATCCCAGTGAAATCCTCCTTCTCCCTTCAGCTGACAACCCCAAATCCCAATCCAAACAAAACCCCTGAACCCTCTCCAACCTCCTAACTCCAAAGAAACACCCAAATCCCCCTAAAGCCCCTCTCCAACTAAACCCCTTTCCAACCTCCCAACTCAAACAAAACCCCCAAATCCCTCCATGCAGTTGAGAACCCCAAATACCAATAAAACTCCTACATCTTCTCCAAACTTCCAACCCCAACAAAACTCTCAAATCCCTCCATGAAGCTGAGAACACCAAATCTCCCAGTACTTCCATCCTAAAGAACCCCTAAACCCTCTCCAACCTCCCAATTCAAATGAAACCTCTGAATTTTCTCCAACCTCCCAACTCCAACAAAACATGCAAATCCCTCCAAGAAGTTGAGAACCCCAAACTCCCCCTCCCATACCTCCATGCTAACGACCCCCTTAAACCCTCTCCAACTTCCCAAATCCAATGAAACCCCCCAAATCCCTTCGTGAGGTTGAGAAGCCCAAATTTCCCCCAGACCCCCCATCCCAATGAAATTTGCCCCATCCCCTGTGCAGGCAGACCCCCTGCTCCTCGCTGCCCACTCCATCCCATCCCCATCCATCCCCATCCAATCCCAATCCCCATCCCTTCCTGATCCATCCT
>VZRH01004770.1:125426-213707 GCA_013397555.1 Urocynchramus pylzowi | reverse complement strand
ACACCCAGCCCTCCGCACACCCAGCCCTCCGCACACCCATCCCTCCGCACACCAGCCCTCCGCACACCCAGCCCTCCGCACACCCAGCCCTCCGCGGCAGCGCAGCTCGGGCCGCGGGAGCCGCAGTGCCGCTTCGTTCTGCGGAGGGATGAGCCCGAGCTCCAGCTCTGCCCTCCCGCATCCCGCTCCCCACATCCCCGTCGGGGGCTCGGGCTCTCGGGGCAGCGCGGTGCGGGGCGCCGAGCTTCTCTCCCCGCTTTCGGGGTCACTTTGGGTTCGGCCTGGCGGGGCTGTTGCTGCGGGGGTCCAGGTGCTGCACCCGCGGAACGTGAGCCAGAGATGGCGCGGGAGGGGAGCGGGGAATGCTGCTGCAGACAGCCGTTCCCGGGTGGAAGTTGATGGTGGAGTTGGGAAAAGGTGGAACTGGAGATTCTTGGGGAGGTTTGAGCGTGGGAGCAGTTGCTGGGGTCCTGCGGTAGTGTTGGGGTTCAGGGTGAGGTTCGGGGTGATGGAGTGGGAGTTGTGGTTCTCTGCTGGGACGTTTTGTTGGAGAGGTGGCCGTGAACCACATGGAAAAGTAGCAGGGAAAGGAAATGCACTGATGCTTTCCAGAGTGGGTAAAGGTAGGGAGGAGTGGGGCATTTCTTCCTTGTAATCAGGGAAGGTGAGGGAGGTGCGAAAATAAAATAAAATAATAAAATAAAATAAAATAATAAAATAAAATAAAATTAAATAAAAATAAAATAAAATAAAATAAAATAAAATAAATCCTGCTCCAACTCACAGCTCTCAGAAGAGCCTCTGCAGAGCTGAATGTGCTTTTATTCAAGGTAACAAAAGCTGGGGGATGCTCCGGAGGTAACAGCACAAGTGGAGGCAGGGCCCTGGGGATTTAACTCTGGGGTGAATTCCCAGAGGTCTGGCTGAAATCTCTGCCTGCTCCTTGTTTTTTCCTCTTCCTCTTGGGACTCTCGGGGTTCGGTGGGCAGGCAGGTGCAAACCCCATCTGTCCCTGATGCCAGCATGGGCTTTAAAAGAGATTTCTCTTCCCATGAGAACTCAGGAAGCCCTGAGCATCATTAATACTGCCATAAAGTAGGAGCTGCTCGTGCAATTTTTCTTGTGCTGGCCAGAATTTAACTGAGTTTAGCTGACTTTGCCTTCTCAGAAGATTTTGTCCTGTTTTCCAAAATGAGGTGATAAATACACTGGGTCTGGGACAAAACAGGCTTGTAGTGGGAGTGGGGACCTGTTTCTATAACACTCTGAAGTGACCCTATTAAATCTTTCTCAAAAATTAATTGATTAAATCCTTCAAAGCAGTGTTTTCTGCCATTCATTTCTGCTCTTAAATTTTGAAATAAACTGCTTAGAGATGCTTTTTATGTTGCTCCCTGGGCATTGGAACCAGGATTTTCTTCTTAGGGGCCATCCCTGTTTGCTGAGTGTTTGGGCTCAGAGTCCCAGCAGTGCTTAACTCCAAACTGGAATCTGCTGTGGTCATCCGAGTTCCTCAAAGCCTAAAATTCATCTTTTTTTTCCCCTTCCTTCTTAAATGGGAAGAAGTTGAGTTTGTAAGTGAAGCTGTAGGTTTTTGGGTATCTTGGGAAATAACGATTGGGATGGAGCCTGCATGATTTACTGTGTTGAAATGGGATGTGAAGTGAGAGTTAGGGATTTCAGAGCTGGTTTTTGGAAGGTGACAACTTCTGTCTGTGGGGCACAGCAGAACCAGCCCAAGGCTGCTGAAGTTTTTAAAAGCAGCTCTCTGGGGTACAGCAATTTCCTTGGAGATACTGACTCCCAGTATCTTTACTGGAGATATCTTTACTTCAAGCCTCTTTACTGAGGCTTGTACATACCAGTCCCCTGATTCTGCAGAAATTCCCCTTTATATCCTTGCTTAAATCAGGAGAAAATCAGCTTTGGACAAGGCACAGCCAGTGTGTACAAAAGATGCAGCAAATATAGCATTAGGCAATAAAAACATCTTTAAATTCCACCAGCTGGGGAGGGGCTCAGAGTTACCCATTACAGCATCTTCATGGGATTTTTTATTTTATTTATTCTTTCTCCACATTGCATCTTGTATTCCCACCGGCGATCTGATAGCAAAATTGTACCAGGAAGAGACAAAAATTACTTTTTATTCTCAGGGGATCCAAAAGAGCCACAGCTCAAACCTGTCCTGGGGGCAAAAAAAGGGCAGGAAGGGTTTTTACCGGAGATCGAGCACCGAGCTCAAAGCAAACCACAGATTGATGGGTTTGAAACCCTTGTTGCCAAAACACCGCTTTTCATTCCCAAAGCTGAATTCCCAGGCTACCTCCCCAGTACTGAGAGTTCCCTGGTACTGGGAGCTCGTGTTTGTCGATGAGCTGTCAGAGATGTGCATTAAAAAAAAAAAACAAACATTTTATCCATTGAATACTAATCCTGACACGGGCAGGAGGAGGCAACTGGGGCCACGTCCCCAGGAGGAGAAAAAAAAATGTTTAACCGGAGGGTTTTAGAATCAGCATCAAAGCAGAGAGACTCTGCTAAGATATTTTGTCTCGGAGGAACTTTGATAATACTTTTGCAACCTTTTTTTTTTGCCATTTTAGCCGTGCAAAGCTTTCGATCCCCCCGCACGGACACAGTAACACTACCCCGGGGGCTGTTTGGGAGGCTTAATTAAAGGATTGTTTGTAAATCACTTGAAGATTCCTGGATGAAAGGAACTGGAACCGTGCAATATACTGATTTAATTCCAGGGAGTCGCTCTAAAGGCTTGTGACGAGGGTGATCGTTCATGCTGGTGGTGATGGGAGACTGGCTGGAAATACCTGCTCTCAGCATTTGCAGGGAGGCTGGGGTAGCACTCTGGTTATTGTTTTCCCTATAAACCATGTATTTTGTCTCATTATATGCACTTCTAAAAGGTCTAAACCCACCAGCATGAGTTCTGGGGTGGTTTTTGGGACTGGGGGAGGTAATTCAGAGACAGTGAGGATCCCCCTGGCTGTGCTGTGCTCCATTTATCCTGGGGTTTTATCACTCTGTGAGAGCTGTTGGGGTTTAGGTACCCTAAATTTTGCCCCTTTATCCTGCTGCTGCTCTGGGTGGCCCCATTGCTGTGTTCCCAAGGACCCAACACACCAGTGCTAAAAGCCCAAGTGGAGGCAGGGCCCTGGGGATTTAACTCTGGGGTGAATTCCCAGAGGTCTGGCTGAAATCTCTGCCTGCTCCTTGTTTTTTCCTCTTCCTCTTGGGACTCTCGGGGTTCGGTGGGCAGGCAGGTGCAAACCCCATCTGTCCCTGATGCCAGCATGGGCTTTAAAAGAGATTTCTCTTCCCATTAGAACTCAGGAAGCCCTGAGCATCATTAATACTGCCATAAAGTAGGAGCTGCTCATGCAATTTTTCTTGTGCTGGCCAGAATTTAACTGAGTTTAGCTGACTTTGCCTTCTCAGAAGATTTTGTCCTGTTTTCCAAAATGAGGTGATAAATACACTGGGTCTGGGACAAAACAGGCTTGTAGTGGGAGTGGGGACCTGAACACTATAACACTCTGAAGTGATCCTCTTAAATCTTTCTCAAAAATTAATTGATTAAATCCTTCAAAGCAGTGTTTTCTGCCATTCATTTCTGCTCTTAAATGTTGAAATAAACTCCTTAGAGATGCTTTTTATGTTGCTCCCTGGGTATTGGAACAGCCAGTGTGTACAAGAGATGCAGCAAATCAGGCAAAAAACCCCTTTAAATTCCACAGCACCCAGAGCCCCCCGAAGCCCTGCAGAGCTGGGGATGGGGTGAGTGGGGTTTTTTCCTTACAGGGTGATGCTCTGAGGAGGTGAGGTCCTGCTGTAACGTCTGCCTGTGTTACAGGGGCTCAAACCCCAAGCTCAGGTGCCTTCAGCAGCTTCATCTCCAGGTGGTCCAGGCAGGATGATGCCTGTAGCAAACCCACCTTGTGGGATGTGCAGGAATTCCTCCCTCCCCACTGCTGAGCTGATGAGGAGTGACACTTAGAAAGGTGCAGGCTGTGAGCCTGAGCATGCACCCGGCCTCCAGTGCTGTTCCCAGCCTGACACCACTCCTGCACGACCAGGAACCACCCCCAGCTCTGCCCAGAGCAGCAAGAGAGGGTTTGAACCCTGCAGGAATCCGGGTGGCCCGGTTGGGCCCATTCCCCATGTGCAGGCATGTGAAATCTCACCAGCCTCTCCAGAGCTTTCACACGCTCCTGCCAGCTTCCTGCTCCTGAGCCTGTTTACGTGCTCAGCCCCTTCCACTACTGGCCCATCTCCACCTAAGGATGTTGTTTCTGAATTCTTGCAATGCCTGCCCTTTCCTTCACAGAGAGATCCTGAGCAAACCTTGCAGGTTTTTTTTTTTGTTTGTTTGTTTGTTTGTTTTTTTTTTTCTTTTCCCACTCTCTAAGCAATGCACGCAGTCACCTGGCATTTCTTGTTCTCCAGCTACCTGTGCTCATCCACTGCCACCCCCAGGGCTTTGCCAAATACTCCACGTTGCAGAGAGCAGTTCCTTTAGGCTTGGAATTGCCAAACAAATCCATGAAGTGTTTCACCTGCAGTTTGTGAGGCCACCCTGATTCTCCATTTGGGTCTTGCAGCTCCTTTGGGGATGTGGCACCCATCTCCCCCAAAAACCTCCCTCTTTGACACTGGGGCTTTATGAAAAAAAAAACAAAATCCTTATTTTTTTCCCTGAACTGCCTGGTGGGATGGTGTCCCACACCCCAGAGTGAGGGTGCTTCCTCCAGTGCTTTGTTATTTGGGAGGTTTGGGGACAGTTTGTCTGAGCTTCATTGGGTTTTAAGTGCTCTAATTATAAACTTGTTGTTGTGCTGGGCTGAAGCCTTGCAGTGCTTTGCTCTGGAGATCCTTGAGGATTACACAGATCCACTGCAAACAGGCAGGAGGGATATGCTCTGCCCATATCACAGCTCCAGAGGTGCTCAACCATTGGGGCTATCCAAAACAATGCTAATTTTTATGCTAAAAAGCCCTGTCTGGGAAGGTAAATAGAGCTGGGGAGAAACAAATAATCTTCCTTGTTATTGTACAAAAATCATATAAGATTTTTTTTCAGCTATAAACTGAAGAGGTGAAATGCTGTTTAAAGAACTGGCTGTGGTGGAGTTCCTCTCTCTATTTTTCAAGTGTTTGGTGGCAAGACTGTGCAGAGAGTGGTCAGGGGTGGGGGGATTCTCTCAGCTGGGGCTACTGTGGTACAAATAACATCAAGAAGTGTTCAAAAGTGTAGATGTGGTGCTTAGGGACATGTTAGCTTAATGGCTTAATGGACTTAATGTTCCTAGAGGTCTTTTCCTGCTAATGATTCCATGATTCCATGGGCAGGGACACCTTCCACCATCCCAGGTTGCTCCAAGCCCTGTCCAGCCTGGCCTTGGGCACTTCCAGGGATCCAGGAGCAGCCACAGCTTCTCTGGGCAGCCTGTGCCAGGGCCTCATCATCCTCACAGTAAAGCTGAGGATCCTTCAAAGATGACTAAACCCGTTTCAAGTCACCTGCTGGCTTTGAATTTCAAGTAATGTTGGAAATAGTGGGAATGGTGGGAATCTTGGAAAATGCCAATAGTAATTTTCATGCCTTTGGGGAGTACAGAGCTCTGTGGTGGCTCATTTAGGGTGACTTTTTGAGGGTTACATGCCCATATGCACTTGATTTGAGCTGTTGTGTGTCTTAGAGACAGCCTTTGGCACTGAATGTTGCTGAAATCTGTTGGGAACCAGAAAATGCCAGGATACCCTAAAGAGGAAGAAAACCCTCTCTCCTTCAAGAGGTGAAACTGATGCCTTGAGAAGGCTGAGCTAGAACAGAGACTAGAAGGAGCTAAAGAATAAAGCAGGGATTTATGGAAAGGATCTCCTCCATGGATCCACCTTGGGCAGCACCAGAGCCCAGCCAGGGCTGCACCCAGGATGAACCCAAAATGGCCCCAAAATGCACGGCCGCCCCGGGGGCTCTCCCTGGGATCAGTTCTGCTCCATTTGCACCTTGGAGTTCATTGTCCCATTCCAGCTTTAGCCCAGGCACTCCCATCCTGCTTGTTTTTCTCTCTCCAGCCCACCTTGGTTGTGCTCTTGGGCCTGAGGTTTGGATCATTTGTCCTTGGTGCCCAGCTGGAGCAGGAATTGTTTTGTCTCCCTGCTCTGTGCAGAGCTCACCATCCCATAATGTGAAGCCCAGACCCACACACTAAAGCAGCTCAGAATCTGAAAAATATAAAAGCTAAACCCTGAGGCACCATTTCCCCCCTGAAAGCTAAAACCTGAGGGCATCAAAAACAAAGCTGCTCAAACTCCAAGAGCACCAACATCCTTCATTACTCATCTGCCTGTTGGGTCCCAGGTCTTGCTGATGGAAGTTTTCTCACCACCAGATGTGCCTGTTTAGCAAATCTTTGCATCCCTGCAGCTCTGCATGCTGCAGGCACCTTTTCTGCCCCGTAAATTACGCGCGTCTCACGCCTCGCTTGGCCGCGGGCCAGGCGCTCTCAGCAGACACGGTGGCACTTTGGTGACAAAGCATTGCAAGGACACAAGGAGAATTCAAACAGCTTATTAAAATCCACTCAGTGTGATGTCTCAGCACCCAGCAGAGAGCGGGAGGGGGAAGGAACGGGAGCCAACCTTTATTTTGGGCAATGGGAATTCCAGCGCTGCTGGAACATCTACTTGTGGATGTGCATCCAAAATGAACAGCAGAGGGAAGGGAACAGGCCAGGCTGAGATCTGGCTTTCAGCAAGGCTCCACTTGTGAATAACATCCAAGGTTCTGTGTCGTGGGGCTGGGTGGCAGCAGGAAGAGGATGGGTTCCAATTTGGACGAACTGGGATGACTGGACTTGAGGAGGGAGGGAAAATTGGGAGTCACAGTGTGACTCTTCTGCCTTTTCCTCCCACTGAGGGACCCAAGGTAAGGCCATGGAGGTTCAGATATTTAACTAAGGTGTTTAGGGTTGAAGCTGAGTTATCCTTGAGTTATCCTGAGTTATCCAGCTGTGTCTTCTGAAGGCAATTCAGACGTGTCTTGGCATGATTTGTTCACTAGAGAAGCTTGTTTCCATAAATGCTCCCCAACATGGTCTGATGTTGCACCAAAAATATCCAGGACCTGCCCCTGGAAACATTTAGGTTGTGTAACACTGTCTGTATCTGCTCAAAAGTGTAAAAAAAATTGGTTTTGGGATTTGGATGAACTTCTTGCTGGTGGGTCAGGAGTGCACCCCAAAGGCTGCAAAATGAACAGGCAAATAAGAAGAACGTGGTCCTTGGGTTTAAAAACTGAATCTGTGCCTGTTGTCAGGTGCAGGACAGATCTTAGAAATAGGCAGAGATGGGATCTGCATTAAAAGCTCCTCCAAAACTGAAAAGGTAATTTTTTTCTTTCTGAGTTGGTCCCATTTTAGATGTTGCTTTGAGGTATGGTTCATATCCTTATCATCCTGAATAATAATTGGATTAATCCAGTGGCTTTTTCTTCGTTTCACAGGCTCTGTGTGCAGGGAGCTTTGGTCTTAGGCCACATGGCTGATGAGGGTGGTGAAAGGGGAAGGAAGGTCATTTTGCAGGGGAAGAATAAGGCCTCAGTTATTAATGGCAAAGGCTGAAATTTTCTCTCTCAGCCTTAATTGATTTTGGCAAATTTAACTGGAGGAGGAGGTAGAAATTGGCTTAGAAATTAAGCTCTAATACTTAAATATATATTAGATCTATTGTAGAGAAATGAGGAGACAGCCTTGTTAGACTTTCATTCTAAGTGGCTTCTGCTGAATACAGGCAAAGAGAAAAATACCCAATTTCTAACTTGGACAAAGGGGACTTGAAAGGCTCTTCGGAAAGGCTTGGAGAAACTCTGTTTGAGAAAGTGCTTCTTTGAAACCTAATAGCAAAGACCACTTTTTTTTTTTCCCCCCTCCTCCCTGGAGTCTAAAGGCAGGAGGGCAAGATAAGACATTCCACCACGTAGGCAAATGGGGGAAAAAAAAAAAAAAAAAAGAGAAAAGTTTAAATGATACTGCTGCAGGCTGTGGAAAGTGGAGAGCTCTCAGGGTGACTATTATGTGCTGCTTATCAAAATACTGTGAGCCCTGACTGTGAGAAAAAGCAGAGTAATTTAAGAGATGCTCTGTGCCAGCACGGATCTGGTTAGCAGTGGTTATACTGGAACAACATCAAGTAACCAAGGTCCTCAAGATAGATCTAATATCTATACCTAATCTATACCTATCTATATGTATCTATATCTATATCCACATTAAATGAGCAATAAAGTTGTCCTCATTGGACATTTCTAATTTATCAAGCAACAGAAGAAATGTTTAAAGCACAGGTAAGGGAAGCAAGGTTTCTACCACGTGCTGAGTCAGTTGATAAGGAGCAGCCTCCAAGCAGGTTGTGATTGCAGAACTCCAAGTCAGTATTCTCATTATGCATTTTTTGCAGCCATCACTCTCTGCTGGCGACCTGGTTCGGTTTTGGAGCCTGAAGGAATAAAAACAGCAAATAAACAAACAAGAATTTGTTCCTGTGGGTTTCTCTTGGCAAAGCAGAGAAAGTAGCAACACGCAGTAAAAGCAGAAAACAGCCTCCTCCTGGTTTATTTTCTTTTATGTTGGCTTTTTCCTTCTAACATTGGTCTCATTTTCAGATGGATCAGCACCCTGATCTGGTTTGACAAATGCTGAGAAGTTTTTGTGCTCTCCACTGCCTCATTCTAAGAGCACATAAATTTATACCAAATCACAGCATTGCCATAAACACCCCAAAATCCTGTGTGGCAAAGAAAAGCTGTGCTACCTATGCTGCAAATGGGAGGAACCAGCAATTCTGGGACTCCCAGAAATCCTGATCCAACTGAGAGACAACCAGGAGAGACAAAATATAAGCAAAATGGGACAGGCCACCGTGTCAGCTGTGAAGCCAGAGAGTAAAATTCACAGCTTTGAGCCCAAATTTCAAGCGTGCAGGAGTTAATCTCCTCATCACCTCCACTTTCCAAGCCTCGGGGTCATTCCCATACCAAAAAGCCAAGGAGAGATGCTGATCTCTTTAACATAAAGAATAAATTTTCCTGTCCTGTACAGTACATGGAATGCTGCAGAAAAAGAAAGTTTAGAGATTAATGCAACACCCTATTATAGCCTATTATAGACAATTATTTTGTTTCCTTAAAATTTCCCCAGCTGGCTAAAAAAAGCTCTCAAGGTTCTCAGTCCATGTGATTTTGTGGGCTTCTAAGACAGTTCCTGCCCATGAATGGCTCCAATAAATCCCCATTAACTGCATTCAACAGGAGAATGATCTTTTTTTCCTCATTAAAGCTTCACAAAGGGTTCAAAACCTCATTTTATGGCAGGGTGCTTTGATTTAAATTGATGTGGCTTAAATTATGAATTTTAATCATGGCTTAAAATATGGAAGGAGAAAGTCATAATTTGAATGATTTGATTTTTATCATGTTTTTCATTTACAATTCATAGCTATATCCCTTAAGCAGGGCTGATTCTCCTCATTGTAAAACTTGGAGATTTACAGCCCACTCTTGCCTTTCAACTGTGTTTTCTAACCAGGCTGGCACACTCTGAACATATTTGTGGAAGGAATTTTGCAGCCTCAGACCTCTCTATTTTGATCTCTAATTTATGCATCTCTGAAATCGTCCTTGGTAATGATGAATAAAACTAATTTAGGGATTATTGGTGGAAATCACTCTTTGCTTGTAGAGGAAATTTCTGTTAAACTGACAAATGCAAAAGAGCATTTACAATTCCTTTAAGATACATCAAATAACTGAGGACTTGGGTACTTTATGCAATAAACTTTTCAACAAACTTTTCAGTTTAGTGCTAAGCAATTCACTGAGCAGATCTCCAGCGTCAATCTGTGATGGAGTTAGTGACTGAAATGAATTGTTCTGTGTCCCTCGAGGGTTTCAAATAAACAGGAGCCATTCTCTTAAAATTCACTTTTACTGTTTAAAATGGGAGAGGAAACAATTTTATTTTTCAGCTGCCGGTTTCCAGTTGTTTTTGCAGCTTGGAGTTAACTGTTGGTGGAGCAGCTGAATGTGTTTCTCCTTGATTTGGAGAGAGAATTGCAATGGATAGCTGAGGTTTATGCACATAACTTTTGACTGCCTAACTGACTACCCCATGTCTGGATACCCTGGACATCTGCCCATAGTGTAGGCAGAAAGCAATTAAAGAGAAGCAAAAATTAACACAACTTCCTTTAATTGACTGCCCTGTTTTTGTCTCACATCCAAATCCAGCCCCACTTAATGTTGGAAAAGCTGAATTCCCCAAGTGTTATAGGTATCCTTGTTAGGTTTGGTCTCACTGCAATGTATTTAGTGTTCTTTTTGGTGCTAGATGATAAAATCTGGTCTCCCAAAAATTAGGAAGAGATTTGGGCTTGATGGATTGTGGCCCACTCCCCTCATCCAGCCTGTTCTGATGTGTCCCCTTGCTGATCCAACATGAGAGCATTTTCTGTCCAGCAAGCTTGGCAAACAAAACTTTGCTGTTTAAGGCAACAGTCACAGAGGGGAGAAAAAGAAGGAAAATAAAATAATCCTGAGGTGATTGTGGTTGCACAAAGCCATTCCAGTGAGGGGATGCATTTGCTTCTGCTGTACCACATCAGTTTAGGCTGATAAAGGTCTCTGATAAGCTGCAGTTGGACCCAGCTCAAGGTGGAGGATGCACTAACAGACCCTGGGCAGGTTCCTGCTGCCCTCACTCTGCATTTCCTTAGTCCAAATCCTTCTCAGGATTTGCAGCATCCAGCAAGGGCCATGCTCCTGAGAAGTTCTTCCATGGTGAGTGCTTATCAAAACCTGGCCTGTAATTCACCATCTCACCCCCAAACATTATTTTCTGGGGAGTTTTCTAGCCAGGAGAAGGTCAGTAGTGGATGGGGTGGTGTTAAGGAATTCCTAGTGGGGACAAGGATGGGCAGTACAACCCCCACTGTTGGGTGCCCAGTGAAGGACAAACCTGTCACCCATCACTGTCCACTCTCCCCATTCCAGATTTCTCCAAATCTCAGCTTCAGTTGCTGGGGGTGATTGAGGGCAGCCAGTCTGGGTGGGGGATGGAAAAAAGCTTTTATTCTGGTGAAGGAAGTGGCTCAAGCAGGGTGGAGTGGTGGGTAGGGTGGTGAAAAATAGAGATGTGAGGCTGGGCTGGTGGCAAGAGAAGTAGGGGATGTCATGATCAGTGTGTGCATTTATGAATGCCCTTTACAGAGGGTTGGGGAGGAAAACACAGGAGTTCAAACTGATGGGTTGAGCTAGCAAAAAGATGGTTTTCTGCTTTAAAAATATCCACCTACTTGTGTGTTCCTATTAGTGCACCTGGCCACGGGTCGCTGATAGCTGCACCTGGTAAAATTTTGGGCATTTAAAGGAGTTTGGGTGTCACAGGAAAACCCCAAGGGAGCAGTGCTCTTCCTCTCTGATCACACTAGAAATGAAAATTCCAGCATTTTGTCAGCATCCTTGATGGAAGCAAAGTGACCTGGCCCCACCAGCAGCTCCTGCTCCTTCAGGAGTCTCTGCACTCAATCCGAGAGGCTCTCAGCCTTGCAGAGAGGCTCTCAGCATTGCAGGACATGCCATGGACAACTGGAGAGGCCTGTTGGTTCTGCAGAGCCCCAGCACGGTGGTTACTGGTGAGAAATTCATGGGGGCACCGTGGAGAGGGAGTTATTTTGGACCAGACCCAAAGCCAAGCTCTGGAGTGGTCCCACCGCGTACAGCACCCCGTTATCCCTGCTGTGTTCTCACACAGAAAAACCCCACTGCCAGCCCTGATGAAACACTGCAAGGGGGGAAAAATATAAAATAAGTCAGGAAACCACCAAAAGAAGCTTCGTGTGCCTTGGGGGTTTGATGGGGAGCACTGGGGGACAGCCACGCCGAAGGAATGCCGGCTATTTCGGGCTGTGTTTGTGTTTGAGCAGCAGCAGCAGCAGGAGGAGGAGGAGGAGGAGGAGGGATGCAGCTCCACGCTTTTTTATGCCGTGAGAGCCTTTTGCATGTCTGGCAGGACGGCTGCAATCTGATTAGGAGGAGGGTTGATTAGGAGGGGGCTGGCTGTGGGGGCAGCAGCAGCGATCCAGGGGGGATGGATGTAAAGCTGCTTTCCCTGGGAGCTGCTGCCAGGGGATGCCCCGAGCCCAGCTGGCCTTTTAGGGAGGGTTCCCTTCTAATCCAGCTCAGAAGCAGTTTTGGGGCAGGGGTTTATCTCTGTCTTGGCTGGTCAGATTGGTACCCTGAGGTGCTGGAAGAGGGGTGTTGATAAAGTGGATGGGTGAGGAGGAGTGGCACAAGGAAACTCTGCAGGGGACCTGCCTTGAAAGCTGGATTTTGGGATCCCATTTTACTTATTTCTTTCTTTCTTTATTTATCTATTTATTTATTGACTCCCATCCTGAAGGCTGACACTCATCACAATGAAGGGGAGGGTAAGACAAGTGCAGCCCATGAGCTGTTCCTGCAAGGATTTCAAATCGGTCTGAGCAGAGGCACTCACTCCACAGAGGCACAGGAGAGAGAAGGGGTGGTAAAATTTTGTCTCTGCTCAAATCTGTCAGGATCAGATGAAGAAATAAGAAGCATTCCTGCCTCAGGAATTTATTCTTTACAGGAATTTTTTTTATAAAGAAAATAGAGGAAATATTGGAGGAAATATTTATTAGAATTTGCTTCTGAGACCTTCAGAACACCCAGCCCCTGTTTTAAGCACCGAGACTATTCCTTGCTGAGATGGACAGTTGTGCTTGTGGGCAGATTTCCCATTTTTCTCCTAAGAACAAGGCAAGAAATGGCTTGCTACAGGAACTTGGTGCCACCTGCATCTCTCAGGACTCCCCAAAGCTGAAGAGTTGCAAATTTTCCCAGTCTGTTCAAGCTATGGCTGTTGCCATCAAACTGCCAAGACTGGGGAAATAAGGAGCCCTCTGCTTGATATTCTAGTTTAGGAATAAGGAATTTGTTCTGTAGTAATAAGGATCAGCTTTTGGATCTGCTTGGATTTAGATTTGAGCTATCTTCCCAGGGGTGAGGGCCTAGCATCCAAACGTCCTGATGCTGTAACTCATCTCCATCACACGTTTGGGCTGCCCTCCAAGCATCAGCATCAGGGTTAGGGTTTGCAAAAAGGGGATTTACTCCACACCTTGCTTTCCTCCAACACTGCTTCTGCTCCTGTTTGGGAGAGCTGATTTGAATCCTGCAGCAGAACAGGACTTGGCCATCTGCTGCATTCATCCTTAGTCCCAAAATGCAGTGCCTGGATTCCAGTACATATTCTATTTATTTGGCTGCTCTGCTGTGCAGAAACTTCCTGGGCAAAGGACCTGGTGCTGTTGGTTTGTATCATTTGAGCATTTCAGCCTCTCATCAGAGACTCTGTGGCCCACATTGAGAGGTCTGGGTACTGGGAGGGACAGGTGATGGAGAAGCAGAGCAGTTCCAGGCCAGGCTGAGTGGAGCTCTGGTCTAGTGGGAGGTGTCCCTGCCCATGGCAGGAGGGCTGGATCAAGATGATCTTCAAGGTCCCTTCCAACCCAAACCATTCTGAGATTCTGTGATGATTCTGTGCCAGCCACCAGGGCCAGGAGCAGGCCTGCACCACAGAGCAGTGTCTGCAGTACGTAGGCTTGCAAGTTATTAATTATTTAAAGCAATCAGTTGCTAAGAATTTAAAGCAAACAACAATCAATTACTGGGAATTATCAATTAGCATTGCTGGAAGTTGTCATTTGCTTTTGATGGCTCAGCTCTTTCTTGCCTCCATGGCCAGCAGGCTCAGGGCTTGATTTCTGGGTGGTGTCCAGCAGCATTTTATCCAATTATAATTTCCAGAGATGTCAGGATGAGATGGGGCTCAGGGCAGTGAGAGGGTATTTTTGCACAACTGCTTCTCCAAATGCACATTTGAAATGTGTGTGTGGATTTTTCAGCTCTATTCTGCCTAGCTGTAATCAGTGATGCTGTTTTCAGGTAGTTTTGGCAGCAAAGCCATGCTTTGATTTGGCCAGGGATCACTTGCAAACATGCCAGGAATGTTCATGTAGCTGCAGCCTTCACCAGAGCAGGGGCTCCACCTCCACTGTCCAGTTCCAGGATTACAACCAGCAGCACCCACTGAGTCCCAGTTCAGTACCCCCTCTCTCCTCTGCTCTGCTGGTGGCTTTCTGTGGGTCCCATCATGTCCCTGCCCTCTCCTCCCATCTCCAGCCCCACCATGAGGGCAGCTCAGTTTCCTCAAGGAAATGTTCAAGCTGACATGTCAGAGTTTCCCTGCTGAGCCCAAAGCAGGACCTGGTGTCTGTCAGCCCAGGAGCAGAGGAATTGGGATATTATCATCAAGCCCAGCCCCACAGTCCCTCCTGTACCCAGAGCTGTGGATCCCCTCCAAGGTGGGAACTCAACCTGGTATTTGCAGGCCTGATGGCCTCTCTTAGGAGGAAGAGGAGGATGATTAGCAGCAGGGAGGGGATGCAGTTCCTCCTTCCTTCCTGCTTCCTTTGCTTCCTTCCCTTGCCCTGCCACGGCCTTCCCTGTGGCACAGCCTCCAGGCACTGCCCTGGAGAGAAGGATTTGATGGCAGGGAGATGTTTTGGTGGCAGGGAGGTGAAAGCAAAGCCCTGAGCTCAAAAGGTGACATGGACAGGGTCTGTTCCATCCAGCCACCCTGGGTGTAGGTGCTGTAAGCTTTGCTTTCCTCTAGATACGTTTTAAGTTTTTCCTCCCTGACCAGCAAATCTCTTTGTGCTCAAACTCACTACCTGTCCAGGGAGTTCTGGGGACCTGAGTATGACCCTTGTTGTGTGCTGTATTATTTTCATATATTACAATTTTTTTAGCTGGAGTTTCTCAGCACGCCACCACGCCACTGAAACCTACTGAGTGCAAAGCATTGCGTCCCCAACCCGGTGACATCCCACAACTTCCCATGCTCTTCTGCTCAGCTGTAACCACGCAGGAATCTCACTCCTTGCTGGGCTGCTGGGTGGACAACATTGTTCCCCTATTGAGTCATTAACAATGAGGTCATTGGGCTGGAAAGACAATGTCATTCAGCAGCCAAGAACCCAGCTGGCTGATCCCGGTTGTGTCTCATCTCCTATGACAAAGCCACTTTTAATTGACTAATTAAAGCTTTGCAGGCTCCATCTTGGAAGGGATGACCAAAATAGACATTGTTCTTTGTCAGCATTAAGTCAGGCCAGTTGGATGATTAAGAAGCAAGACCTTTCTTCCTTCTCCACTCTGCCACTTGCTGTGCAGGCCTTAATTCCTGGTCCTGGCAATGGGAAAACCTCCTCAGAGATATCCCACCATGTGTTGCAGAGCAAGCTGTTTGACTGAGGCCCCAAGGATCTCAAAAAAGCTCACCAAAAGCCCACTCAAGCCACTTTGGGATGGCCTCTCTGTGTTACCATCACACCTTTTGTTGGACACTTGATGGTTTGGGTTCCCAGCTCCTGTAGGAGTTTGATATTGCACCTAAAGCCATGGCATTGGGGTGCTCCCATACCCTGTAGGCATTACAAGGACAATTTGATCCACTGGCTGTGGGCCAAGGGCATTTTTCTTCCCATATCTGGGTCATCTTTCCCTTTATGTACTTTTTGGGTGGTGCAGTGCAGGTGGAAAGCAGGGACACGTCCAAGCACTGGCAAGAGATGTGCCCACAGTAAATCCCTGCTTCCCTCAGCTGAGTGCTCCTGCACTGCCAGGACCCTCACCACGCTCTGAATGAAGATGTTTTGAGCCCTAAGACCAGTGGCCACTTCTGCTCTTGGCATTTCTTGCTCTCATTGCCACTCTGAGTAATACCATCCCAAAACCAGAGAATAAACGTGCCCTGAGGGACTCCACAGGACAAACGCTGTTTCGTGCAGCTACCTTGCCATTTCCACTGAACCCTCAGGGTTCCTTCAGCCTGCAGTGTGATTGTCTCAAATCAGATTTATCTCCTTTCTGCTGCCCAGGCCCTGCTGAGCAGGAACGCTGGGTGTGTGTTTACCAGGGCCGGTGTCCCAGCCCTAAAGCACAGCAGCCGCTTCTTTTGAAGAACACACAAAGCAAGGAAGAGGAGCAATTGTTTGGGAGGAAGTCAAACCATAATGTAATAGACTCCCATGGGATTTACTATTAGTAATTATTTGTATTGCTCTGGCACCTAACCAAGGTTGGGGCCCCGGTTAGAAAGGTGCTGGATCAGCCTGTAAATGAAGACAGCTCCTCTGTCCAAAATCTGTCCACTCTTGCAGGTACAGATGGGGAAACAGAGGCAGGGAGAGGCTGACAGGTGTAACAAGGGTTGTTTTAGAGAGTTGTGGCTCAGCAAGGAGGTGAGCCAGCACACAGTGCTTACAGGAGCATCCTTCCTCTCTGCAGGTAAATCCTAGAACATGGAATTGCAAAATAATTTGGGTGGGAAGGGACTTTAAAGACCATCTCGTTCTCTCCCCTGCTATGGCAAGGGATACCTTCCTCTGGACCAGCTTAAATCCCATCCGACCCGGCCTTGGACACTTCCTCTACTTGTGCTGCTTCCAGTTCCACCTAAGATGCCATTGGGTAACAAATATGCTGTGCTGGAGGGTCCTACCCTGTGACAACACTGGAAAAGGTAGTTTCTCACTGTTTGTGCCTTTAATAAGTGATTTCTGTGATCATGTGTATCGTTTTAAGGAAGGGAGGAGCAGGAGCTATCAAAGAACAAGTGCTTCAATCAAGCGCTTCAAATGGAAACTGAGTCCCACTTCTCCTGAAAAACAAAACAAACAAACAAACAAACAAGACAAAAAGCTAAAACGGATTTCTCTTTCTGTAAAGTTTCAGGAGAGTTAAATAATGAGGCAATTACGAATTTGCCAACAATAGAAGCTGATCAGATTACACGGGCCTGTAAAAACCAGGGGCCTGTAAAGCCAGATCGTCACTGGAGCCATTTGGTGGGAAAGAAACTCAGTGCCAGACAGTCTTTAAATAGTTTTGAATAAGAGGGAGGGTTGGCTGTGTCCTTCCCTTCCGAGGCTCTCCCCACCTAAAGAATAGCACCGAGCCTCCTGCCAAGTCCAGCGTGTCCAGTCCGTGCCCGAAGGCTCCCCTCACAGGCCCAGTGTATAAATATATGGAGGTGCTCATGCATGCAATGTGTATATATAGAGCTTCCCAATTATCTGGGAAGACCCCACCCTGAGGGAGGTGTGGGTGCGGAACTGGAGGAAAAAAAGAAAAAAGGTGGGACCCAAAATAGCACCGACACACAAAGGATCCCAAGGAAATGTGGAGCTCTCCTCACGGCATTGGCAGGAAATCTCTGGGCTGCTGGCTCGGTAACCCTGGCTAGCCAAGGTCAGGGGGGACTGATCGTGGTGGAGGGATGGATCCTGACATCCATCTTCTGCAAAAATCCTGGGATGAGGGGTGTGAGGGGGAAGCTTTTATGTCAGTGAGGATTTGCAGGTGTCCCAGATGTGCCTGCAGAGGAATCTGTCCCCAGCATAGCCTGAAAGAGAAGCAAAGTAGACAGAACTGGGGAGGATATTTAACCAGGAATCACCCAAAATTTTACTTAGAGAGGCTGGGATGCTTGAGGGCATCACCAGTGCCTCTTGGAGGTGGCTTCTATGTCACTTGGCATCATTTGTGTCTTTCACATCACCTTAGAGTGTCAATAAACCAAAGATCTCAGAATCACAGGGTATCTCCAGCTGGAAGGCACCCACAAGGATTATCCAGTTCAAGATATTTCAGGTCATCCTCTTTGGGCTCATCCTGGCCTGGTGGTGGGTGGTGGGTGAGATGGGCTGGGGGAGGTAACGTGACTTGCCACCCGGAAAAAGTAAATTTTCTGGCTGGAGGGCATAAATTTGGGCTGATTTGTGACTCACCAGAGGTGCTGGGTGCACAAAGGAGGGTGAGGCTCTGAGCCTTATCCTGTCCCCACCATCTCTTTTCCGCTGGTCCGTTCTGTCCTCGGGATAGGCAGGCAATGTCCGAGTCCTGCCCTGAGCATGACCCCAGGGACTGGCAACCTCCCCACACAACCAACACTGGTGGCAGGAGCAGGCAGAGCTGTTGCCTGAGGGCGATTCCTGCTGTAAATCTTCGGGGGAGGTGGAGAGGAAAGGGAGGTGCAAGAAGCAGGGGACAACGTGCTGCAGTAGCACAGCAGCACTGTGTGCCAGCACAAACTCACCTCCCACTCACCCATCTCCATTCTTCCCCTTGTACAAGAGCAGCCTGTGACCAGGCTGAGGTTTCCTTATTCTTTTGGGTTTAGGGTCTCTCCTCTTGTTTTCTGCCCCTTAGGGCTGCAGCTTGGACCTCCTGCGTGCTGGGCCTGCAGCTTCAGCCTCCAGCTGAGGATGGCATCCTCGGTTTTGATGGCACAAGTTTGGGCTTTAGATCCCTGCTGCTAACACCAGCTTTAACACCTCTGTGTGGTCTGGCTGTGAGGTCCCAGAGAAGCCTGTCCTTGAGCTTGGGGCTGATCCTTTTCCTTTAGGAAGAGCCCCTGCCACAAGAAAGGGAATATTCCCTCCCCTTCCTCTTCCTCACTGCAAATATTAGAGTGACACTCACAAAAAGTGAGGGGAGTTTTGGCTGCACACCCAACCCAGAGGAGCTGTGCTCCACAAGAGCCTTGTGGCCTTCATTGCCCGTGGATAAAGTCTAGACACGTCGCCGATGCTCAGCACCCAGCTTGAGTGACACTGGATGTGACAACTCTTCCCTGATGCTGGCCAGCTGGCAGAGCTTCAGCTGGCAGGATGAGTAGCTCAGGGCCAGCTCCATCCCTGCCTTGCTCAGCATGAACCCAAATATGGATGCAGCCAGCTGGAGAGGAGAGCAAGGCGAAGAATTTCATTTCCCCATGCCACCCAGCAACTTGTAGGGTGCTCTCTCCACTGCCTTCTTTGGTCCTGCCTTTCTCCATGGCAAAAAGTGAGGAAAACAGTTCCAGGGAGACCTGATTGTGGCCTTTCTGTAGTTAAGGGGGCTTATAAGAAAGATGGGGACAAACATTTTAACAGGGTCTGTTGCAATAGGACGAGGGATGATGGTTTTAAACTGAAACAAGGTTCAATTTAGGTAGGNTTCATTTCCCCATGCCACCCAGCAACTTGTAGGGTTCTCTCTCCACGGCCTTCTTTGGTCCTGCCTTTCTCCATGGCAAAAAGTGAGGAAAACAGTTCCAGGGAGACCTGATTGTGGCCTTTCTGTAGTTAAGGGGGCTTATAAGAAAGATGGGGACAAACAGGGTCTGTTGCAATAGGACGAGGGATGATGGTTTTAAACTGAAACAAGGTTCAATTTAGGTTAGATACAAGGCAGAGATTTTTGATGATAAGGGTGCTGAGATGGTGGCACATTTTGTCCAGTGGAGCTGTGGATGGCCCATCCCTGGAAATGTTCAAGACCAAGTTGGATGGGGCTCTGAGCAGCCTGATCAAGTTGAAGATGTCCCTGCTCATTGCAAGGGAGTTGGACAAGATTTTAAACATCTGTTCCAACCCAAACTAAACTATGATTCTATGATGTGACATCAAATCTGAAATCAAACAAAGTTTTTCATGCCCAGGAATTAGGAATGGCCAACCTCAGCTGGGGAGGAAGATGTGCCCCATCCCTGATGTTTGTCAGTGCAACATTTAGGAGCAGCATTTGTGGCTCATCAGAGGTGCTGGGTGCACAAAGGAGGGTGAGACCCAGCCATTAGGTCTCATTTTGGGGACCATCACCAGATTTCTCCTGAATTAACTTTCCTAAAGTGCATCAGTTCTCCCTCATCAGGTTTAAGAGCTGAGGAGAGTTTGATTTAACTTACTTCATTTGGGCTAAATTAAATAAAGATTGATTTAAAGCTGAACAAGAGTGGCTACCTGCTGGGTTGTGTGCCCTTTGACTAATCCACTCTGAAATCATCCCTCCTTTTAATTTTAGATTAATTTTTTCTGAGTAGCCCTGTGTAGACAAGCCATCAGGCTGTATAAAGATCAGTTCCTCTCTCGTGGGCTCACGACCTCACTCCTTCCCAAGCTGTCTGGAGTGAAGTCCTCCAGGAAAAGCCAGCAAGGGATGATTCATCTTTCTGGGGTGAAAAGCAGAGGGAGGAATGTTTTCTCTGTCTTAATGAATAAATCTGTGTCCCCAGACACCCTCGTTGGTGAGCAGCAGGGCTGGAGAAAGGAGGTCAGGTCCCCAGCAGGGCTGCTGGGATGTGACAGCTCAGCCCTCGAGAGCACAGCTGATGCTTTGGCCAAGCAGTTCGTGGTGTTGGCTTCTCCAAAGGTCTCCTTCCCACCACCTTGACAGCTCCACAGCTCCTCAGTGCTGGAATCAACTCTTGGCCCAGCCCTCAACCCTGGGGAGAGGTGGTGAAGTTCTTCCAACCCTTCTGCCACCCTAGAGAGAGGTGGCAAAGCTGGATGGGATCCTCATGTGGTCAAGGTGGAATTCCCAATCTGGCAGCCCCAGTCTTAGGGTTCTTCTCATGGACCTGAGATTCCTGTCCAAACTCAGAAAAATATAGACTTTTAAGCTATTTAATGCCTTTTCTTAAAAAAAAAAAAATAATAAAAAGGCTTTTTTAATGCTCATGTCTGCAGAAAAAATCCTGAAAAAAACATCTTAAAGACTTAGAACATCGAAGAAAAACCTCATATATTCAGTGTATAACAAAGTTCTGTATTCCTACAGCTTTCCTGAGGTTTTCAATATTGTGTTGACTCACAACCACTGCTTTGGGACAGAAGCACCTGTGCTTTACCTTGACCCAGAGAGATTTTCTGGCCCATTACCCAGTGTAAACCTTGAGTTTCTTCCAAAGTCCTGTGTGACTTTTGCAGAAGTGGGGGGGTCTCAGGGCTAAATACCAGACACCGTGTCCTTCAGCGATGGGTGATTGATGCTCTCTTGGTGCAGGCCACAAATCCTCCTTCAAAGCAGGAAGGTCATTATGGGACAGCTCCACTCCAATGGCACAAAGGACTCAGGAGAGGACCTGAGCGTGGCCATGCTCTGTGTTTTGGAGGTTCTGGTCAGGCTGGGACGTGAGGTGTTTTTGGCTCGTGCTCTCCCCATTTCTGCTGCAGCAGCTCTGGTGCCATTTCCTACACCACGAGGTGTTTCTGGCTGCAGAGACCCCAGCTCATTCTGCAGCCTGGGAAAGGTGCAGGGCTGGAGCCAGGTCCCTTAAAAATCCCATCATGGATAGGATGGAAATATCCTCCTTCCCCTGATGGGAAGAGGATTATTTTCAGACTTAGTGGTGAAAAATGCCTGGGGGTTGCGTGGATAGAGATGGGCACATGTGTTTGTGTTGGTTTGGTTCCTTGACAACCTCCTGTGAAGGATTTTGGAGCTTTCATTTTCCATGGTGGTCTTCCTGTCTCCTTCTGATGGTTTTTTTATGTTTCCCCTTCACTTTTTAGATAGCCACAGATTTTCCATGAGAAGAGTCATGGAGACACAATCCTAAATAGGATGTCTATGTTTATCCATAAGAGAGGCTGGACTTCCCACTGCTGGCATTCCTCACCTCTGGCTGGAGCTGGCCATGGGATGCAGAACAGCCTGGGATGGACCAGTTGGGTCCACTTGAGTGAAAAATGCCACTGATCACAAATTTCTGGCAAACCCCAGACTCTGAGGAGGAATGCAGAAGAGGTCCAAGCGTGGCACGAAGGACAATTCAACAGCAATGTTTTTGAGAAGGTGGGAGTGAGGAACACTGAGATATTCCTGCTCCCTCAAACCCACTGTCTGGGCATTAATTAGTGCAGCAAATGAACCCATTTCTGCCTCCCCAAATGTGGTGTTTAGAGGGACCAAGGGAATGAAGAGGAGACAAGTCAGGGCTGCAGGAAAAGAGGAGTTTGGGGAGGTGTGCCTTGGGATGATTATTTTTGATATTTGTCACACTTCCAGATGAAACAGCAGACGAGCTGAGCTGGCTCAAACACTTGCAGAAAGAGCTGATGGGGAATTTGTTAATGAAGCAAGTTTGTCATCAGAAAATGCTGGTTCATCAGAACCTGGGTTCTGGGGACATGTGTTGCAGTCCTGGCAGGAAAAGTGTATCAGGCTGCGGGTGGGTTTCTTGCTTGAAACCAAGGAGGTTTAAAGGCTGTTGTGTTAATAAAATAAAGCCAGGCAGATCTAACAGAGAGGATGAAGCAGCCAAAGCTCACGTGAGGTTTGCTTCAAGACCTGCTCTTTGGGCTTCAGGGTTACTTCTACTTGGTAAAAATCGGGAGAACTTGAATTTTTCCCAGTTCTGGAAGCAGGCTGGCCTTTTGGCTACTGTAGGGATGTGACTCACTGAAAAATGCTGCAGCTTAGAGTCCTCAAGATGATGCTAAAATGCTGTGAGGACGTGCCCTAGATCTCCTGCCGAGGGGTATCTCCAGGCTGGCAGTGGAGTAGGAAGCCCTGGATGCTCCTCTCCATCTGGAGATGAGGCAAAACTGCTTGGGGCTTGAAGCAGATCCATTTCTTCCCCTTGCCCTGCTTCAAGTCCAGACAGTAAGGGTCTGTTGAGAAGGGTTTTCAGGGCAGAGGCTGTGGCTGCAGATTCCTTCAAATTGACAGCAGAGAAGAGGGCATTGTCAGCATTATTGCCTCAATCTCACTGTCACTTCCATGCATGATGTAAAGAGCAGCAATTTGAAGAGTTCTTTCAATAGAGTCTTTTCACAGCAAGGCAAAGGAGGCTCCCTGCTGACAATAAACCCAGTGGCTTAACATCAGAGTCCAGGCACACTCATTTCATAGAACCATAGAATGGTTTGGTTTAGAAAGGACCTTGAAGATCATCTCATTCTAACCCCTCCTGCCATGGCAGGGACACCTTCCACTATCCCAGTTTGCTCCAAGCCCTGTCCATCCTGGCCTGGGACACTTCCAGGGATCCAGGGGCAGCCACAGCTTCTCTGGGCACCCTGTGCCAGGGCCTCACCCCCTCACAGCCAAGAATCCCCTCCCCTGATCTGCTGCCCACACTTCTTTGATGCAGCCCCTCCCCAAGTGTTGTTGCAGCACTAATTATACGCAGCCATTAGGTCTCATCTTTAACATTCAGCAGAGCAATTCTATCAAAACTGTTCTGCAGCAGTTTTTATTCTGGCAGGGGTTTGGAGAGGATATGTCTGCACTGGATGATTGTACTGATGGATTAGAGGCAAATGTTCTGGCAGCTGCTGTTGGACCTTTCCCCATTCTCTAACCCAGGAAGCCAAGTTGATCTTTGGCCTGGGTGAAGCCATTTCATAAAGCTGATGGTGAGGCTGGCAGCAAAGGGCTTGGGTGATGCTCATTAGGAAAGCATCTTAAGACATGGAGAGTGCCAGGGTGGTGTGTAAAACGTCCTTGTACCACATCCCTCACTAAAATCTCGCAGATTTTAAAATCTCAGGAAGACCCTGTTTGGATCTCATCTATCCCTAAGCTGATGGAAGGGAAAGAGCTTCTGCACAGGCAAAACTAAAAACCCTGTGAAGTAACCACTTGCTCTGGTAGCTCAGCTTAATTCCAGGATAAATAACACTGCTCTGTGATATTCTGCCAATCTGATCCCTCTCACAGTTTCAAAAGGAGGTGACAGATTTCCTGTCCTCCGCAGTGACTGGGCTCTGCTGCACCTCAGATATGGCTGCATGGCAGCGGGTGGATAAAACCCTTCTTGCTCCCAGGAGCTTCTTGCAATGCAAAGAAAAGTCCAGGAGCTTCCTCACTCACTTTGGCAAATGCTGTCCCCGAGGAAAGGCCACCCCCGGAGCCTCAGCCCCTGCTTCGCCTTTGATGAACTCAACCCGCTGCCCCCGTTCAATCAGGAAAGGCTGCACAAAAGGGGAGGAAAATAGGAACTTCCTCAGGGCCTGGCTTACATCCCTTCCCCTTCCCTGGGTTGCTCAGGCTCCTTGGCTTTCTCATCCCGCCTTGGGAGGAGCAGGAGCTGGCTGGTGTAAGGCTCCGAGCCGGGCTCAGCCCGCCGGCGTGGGGTGTGTCACCGACCATTTCCTAAGTTATTCTTTTGAGTTTCCTTTTCTCACTATTAATAGAATTTCAGCCAATATCTGAGCTGTTTCAACAAGGTGGATGGGGGGGAGGCAGGGGGAGGCGTTTCCAAAATAGGAAGCGGGAAGCTGTTGGGGAGGGAATTAATCAGAGGAGCTGCGTGGAGAGGGAATGAATCGCTGGCTTTGGGTGGGCTGTGGGAGGATGGATGGGACCTGTCCTTTCACTTTGCATTTTGAGCCTGTTGGGTTCTCTTTTTGCTCTCCAAGCCTTTTGACCTTTCCAAAAAAGCTTCTCCCCTGAGTGCCTTCCCCAGCCTGCAAAATTCCACGTACTCACTGCACTGAGGTTATGACCAGAGCATCACTCCATGGCATAGTTAAACTGGATGAGAGACACTTGAGATTAGATATTAGTTGGAAATTAGCAGGAAATTTCTTCCTGTGAGGGTGATGAGGCCCTCAGAGAAGCTGTGTCTGCTCCATCCCTGGAAGTGTTCAAGGCCAAGGCTTGGAGCATCCTGGGATAGTGGAAGGTCTATGGCAGAGGGTTGGACTAGAGGGCCTTTAAGGTCCAGTTCAACCCAAACCATTCTGTGATTCCATGAGTTAGAGCAGCAGCTCAGATTCCATGAGCTGAGATTCCATGAGCACAGCACCTCGAAGTTGTGTCTGTAACTGCTATTGTGAGGAGCTGTGCTGGCACACAGCAGCTCACCTTTCCTTTTACATTTTGGGTGACTTTCCACATCCCACCAGCCCCTGACCAGAGAACTCCCACACCATCCCCATCCACACCCACAGGGGCACTTCCAGCCTCCCAAACGGGCCGAGCAAGCCCGTGTGGGTAATTAGCAATAAGGGAAAGTTGTCTCCCCTCCTGGCTTCCCCATCCCAGGGACACTGTATCTCAGGCCCAGCCATGGGATACACGTATCCGGACATGAAATCATGTTTTTGCAGCGCGCTCATTTCCTCCCGTTTGGCCGCCGAGCTCGTGGATGCGTGCGGGGCTCGCGCCTCCTCCCACAGACCTACCCCACACCCAGCACCAGAGATTTGGGTTTTCTGAGGGACACACGCAAGAAGAGAAGTGCAGACCAACCTTTAGACTCACTGCAGCCAAGTCAAAATATGCCCAGTAGCTGCTAAAGTGCTCTCATCTTCCCTGAAATGGGGAACTGGTGACGGTCCAGAAAAGTGAAATCAAAAAAGCGGCCTTGGCGTGCCAAAATGCAGCCAGGAAGGTCAGGGGCAGCTGGTTTATTCCTGCCTTCAGGAAAACAGGGTGAGGGACTCTGGCTGAAATTCAAGTGGGCTTTCTTTTGGGAAGGGTCTCCTCCGGGTAAGGGGAGTGATAACTTAGAGGATCTCTCCTCCATCCTCCTCCTCCTCCTCCTCTCTCATAGATGTCTTAAATCCTTTTATCTCCGGGCTCACAGCATGAAGGGATCACTTGTCCCCTGCAAAAGGACTTACTGTATCTTTTGTGAGTGATTTTCATGCTGAAGGGGCCCCAAACATAATCCTGTCTTGTCTGGCTGTTCTTAGCAGGGTTTTTCTCCTCCTTCAACCAGATCCTTTTCACTTCTTCTGTTGGGGACAGTTGTCAGGCAATACTGGCCACCAACCCAGGCAAACAGGGGCTCATTACCAGTTATTACCCCTGAGTCCACCACTGAAATCTGGCACAGGTGGCCAGCAAGGGAGAAAGAGATTGAAAAAAAAAAAAATCAAACGTTTTCTGGCATTTGAAAGAGATACAGTACGTGTGGAAGGAAAACAGTGACTCCTGGGACTGTGGTGCTTGTTCTGTAGCTGTTTCTGCTTTGGAATGAAGTTTGCAACGGGTTTGCCTAAGCCAGGTCTTCTGTGGGTGGTGATCCTGCAAGACACCAAAAAAAAAAAAAGAAAGCAATTTTTCTAAATGAAATGCATTTTTTTTCCAAAGCTGCAGTGAGACAGAGTCCCTGGACAAACAACAACATTAAGCTCAGAGCAATAAAGCTGCAGGAAGGTATTGAGCCCCGTGACTGCAGCAGCAGCAAGAAAAGAATTTAATTTAATGCAGCAGGATAGAAAAGGTAAATTTTGCTGACAGAAAGGTGCCCCAAAACCCAAAACCTGCAGGAGGGGTGTGGAGATGGATGTTGCTGCTCCTCTGTGGGAGAGGATCTTGCCCAGCTGTAGCCACAGCCCCTCCACTGGTGTGTTGTAGGTCCAGCCCACGATGCTTGATCCCACTTGAATCACTGGTCCTGGCTTAATGAGGAAGAATAAATGGATTTTTAATGTCTCTTGATCTTAGTGAAGAGGAACACTCAGAGTGGATGCAGAGATACAGAAAGATAGAACGCTAATGAGATTTTTGGGCACCAACTTGAGTCTTGGTTCTTCTCCCAGTCATTTTTTTGGGGACGGTGTCACTCTGTGTGCCCCAAAAAAGACCCTTCTACCACCCCAGGCAGGACAAGCCTGGAGGATCTCACCAGATCTCTCCATTAGCAGAACAACCCCTTGCTTTGGGCTTTTGCCCTCAGATTTTTGCTAAAAGTGGTAAAATCCCATCTGTATCTCCCCAGGGTGGGACAGGAAAGTGCTAGGGCAGGGATCCTGGTTCCTTGGATCACAGGGTGGTCCCAGATGTCCACCAGGACTGGCCTGGAGCCAAAGCATGGTCCTGTCCCCTTCTCTTGGACTGAGTTGAATTGAATTGTCTTTTTGACCTCTGTTTGGAGCCTTTAATTTCTGCCCCTCTGGGATGATGCTGGGGCATGAAGAGGAAATGAGAGCAGTGGGGGATTTCCTCCTTCCTTCCTTCCAACCCTTTCTTTCTTTACATCTCTTTTGTATTGTTTCTACCTTTAGGGTATTATGTTTTGTACCTCTTTTGTTGTCAGACCCCCTGTCAAACTTTTACACCCTATTTATGGGACATTTTGTGGCTCACTGGATGCCTGGTCTCTCCCCAGCTTGGTGCAACCATCACTGGCAATTCAAGCCACACAAATTGATAACACAGCTAAGGAGGTGGTAGATCAGAATTTCCCTCTATCTTCAGGACCTGGGGTTTATCTGTCAGGACCCTGTGATGGTGTTTTACTTCTTTACCTCTTCTTCTCCTGCAGACAGTGGTCAGCCTATAGGAAATAAGACTTATCTCCACAAAAGCCCTTTTCCTGCAGATGTAATGGAAATGTTTTCTCACAAGCCAAGTGTTTCCTAAAATAATTCATGCTGCTACTTTCAGTTGCACTCACATCTTGATTGTGTTTCCAGGAGTGGCTGCTCTTGGTGGCTGGTGAGGAAACCATGTTTTGGGAGGAGATCTGAACTTTTACAAAGGCATGGAGTGACACAACAGGGGGTGATGGCTTTAAAGTGACAGAGGGCAGGGTTAGATGGGATATTGGGGGGAAATTCTTCCCTGGGAGGGTGGTGAGGCCCTGGCACAGGTTGCCCAGAGAAGCTGTGGCTGCCCCATCCCTGGAAACATTCAAGGCCAGGCTGGATGGGGCTTGGAGCAGCCTGGGATAGTGGAAGGTGTCCTTGCCCATGGCAGGAGGGGCTGGAATAAGATGATCTTTGAGGTCCCTTCCAACCCAAATCAGTCTGTGGTACCATGATTCCCCTGAAATGGTCAGGCAGCTGTATGAACTGATCAGTGTAGGTCCATTCCAACTGAAACATTCTATATTCCATTCCATTCCTTTCCTTTCCATTCCCTGTTTGGATGCCTATGCAAGGCCCAGCTGTAGCTCCTCTGCCTCCTCCAAACCCACTCTGTCCCTAGGCAGCTCCCACAGGAACCCAAACTTGTTCCAGCCTCCCCATCCCAAATCCCACTCTCCAGGTCCTTCTCAAGCCAGATCCTGACATGGTGGAATTAAATTTTCCCACCAGAAACTTGAGTTTCATCAGATCTTTGATGCACAATCAGTGTCAATAGACAGGCTCTACAAGAGAAGATACTTTGCCTGTGTGCCAGCACAGAGGAACAAAGCAGATCTCTGGAGAGCAGCATTAGGCTAAAAATCAATCCTTGGAAGTGTAACTCCTGCTTTGGAGGGTTGGAAATAATATATGAATGCTTCATGGGGAAAAAAAAAAAATTATAGCAGTTCTTCTGTACAGTCCCCAAATGGAAAAGCCTTCTCCATGGCTTTGGTCTCCAATGACCAAATCAGGTCATTGCTTTGACTCCAGAGGGATCCATGGATAAAGTGGCTCAGCCCATGTTTCCTGAAAGGTGAAAAACTGGTCAAACTTTTCCAGGGCTGAATTTGAACAAGAGCCCAGAACTGGTGGTTGCCACACAGGGAAATTCTCTGTGGCCATTGATGGAGCTCCTGCAGTGATTACAAACAGAAGAATAGACCCAGTTTTTTATACTGGGTCTATTTTTAATGGGGTTTAAAACCTTTTTAATGGGGTTTAGCAGTGAAAATACCCCATTTTGGCATTGCAGCACATTGCAGAGCTCTCTGCAGTGGAAGAGTTCTCTCTTGACAGGTGAGTTGTCCTTCAGCTGCATCCCCACTGAGGAACAGCTTCATCATTTGAAAGTTTAAAGTATTCTTCAGAAACCAAACACAGATCTCTTTGCATGTGATAATGTGAGGTAATTGTTTGGGCTTAATGATCTTGGAGGTCTTTTCCAACCTTAATGATTCTGTGATTCTGTGTCACCTTATCCCTTCAGGGATGTGGGACACCCTCATAACAGGGATGGACACTCACAGTCAGTGCATCCCTTGGCTGTCCCCTTGCAAGGGCTGGATCTGCTTTATTTTGGGAACCACTTGCACCATGGAAGCTGGTGGGCCATGACCATCTGAGGGAGATCTGTGTCCTGAGACCCAGCAGGCCTTGTCCTCCTGGCTCTTGCTCTAAAGTCCTGTTAGTTTGCCTGTGTTTGGAGGTTCCTCTTGTCCTCCTCTGCTCTACTTCCTGCTGGACACAGTGATACCAGAACATGGAATTTAATATGATTTTGGAGAGCATGAGGAAAGCCCTGAGTGGTTTATACCAGTGTTTACTTCTACAAATACACGTTCTGAGGGGAAACCAAGGGCAGTTTCCTCAGTTCAGAGTTTACTTTGGTATTTTTACTTTTCCCCAGGTGTCAGCGCTCAGGATGATGCAGATCCTAACCCAGGACAAACCCTGACCACCAGAACCCCAGAAATCACCACAACGACCTTACCTGCAAGCACTAGAGAGATCTCAACAACCACCTCTGCACCATCACCTACCACACTCCAAGCCACCACCACCACCACCACCACGACCCTGACCACGACTCAGCCTGCCGTGGTAGCAACCACCACTACTCAAAGCACCACCACCAGCACCACCACCAGCACCAACCCAGGAATGTTATTGTCCCCCACTACTGTGTCACCTACCCCAGTGGCAGGGACCCCTCCCTCCACACTGGGGACCACATTGCCTGCCTCCACCACTCCATCCTCCAAGTCTGGGCAGGACAGCTCCTCACACAGCACCACTAACCCCAAAACCCCCCCTGCTGCAAGCTCCACTACTTCACAGCAGCCTGGTACTACAGCCAGTTCGGGAAGCTCAGGCACCACCACTGCTGCAAAACCTGTCATTGCTGATGCAACCAGTCCTCCAGGAGCTGTAGGGGCTGTTGTTGCATCCCCTCCCACCACAGAGCCTCAGGGAAAGCAGCCTTTGCCTAGCACCACTGTGAGGACCACAGTGCCGAGAACTGACCCTTCCCAAAGCTCCAAGGAGTGTGATGGCCCTTCTTCCCAATGTGCCACCAAGCAGCCTCTTCCTTCTTCCAGTTCTCCAGCCCAGGGACCAATCCCTTCCACCAGCCCTGGAAGCACCAAAACTTTTGTTACTCCTCTGACTGGATCCCCATCCCTGGCCACCACCCCGACGTCACAACCCGGCAGCAAAGACACGGTCCCAGAGGCAGCCACCACGACAGCTTCTGGGGCAGGTAACAGGGGACAGGAACCTTGGTTTCTTGTGCTGGGGAGGCCTTTTTGTGTTTTTTTTTCCTCTGGCTACCTAAGCACCTCCTGCCATTATGGGCTGTCGCCACCTTGTCTCATTTTAGGACTTCCCAGCGCAGTTGTCCGTGTGACAAGCGCGTGTTTAAGTCCCTGTTGTCCTCGGTGGAGGTCGAGTCAATGCAGTCAGTGAAACTCAAGGAATGAATCAACTGGCAAAGTGCAGGCATTGGCTTTTGGATGGACCAAATGGTGCCTGAAGCACCATCAACTGCAGTGGCTCGATCTTCAGTGACGGCGAACGGGAGCGGCGGCGGCGATGGGCTGGGGACAGCTGGGGAAGCCGTGGGACAGCCCCCAGAATGCTGCCCGTGGGAGATCCCTGGTGCAGCTGACAGCTTAGGGAAGGCTGTCTGGGCATGCACAGAAAATGAGCTTTAGATGACTAAGGAGATTTTGTGGCTAAACTCTGAGTTTACGGCCCCTGAGGAGTCTGACTTTGGTAGGACGTTCATCAGTGCTGCGGGAGGGCTTCGGCTGCTGGCTGCTGTCTAGGCAGCATTAGGAGTGTCCACGTGATGTTTAGGACATTGGTGAACACCAGCAAGGTGTTTTCTCTGACCTCTGAAGCTTTACAGTCATGTTAGCTCCTGGGTGTCCTGGTGAGGCACAGTTCAGCCTCCCAAACTGGCATTTTGTCTGGAAGCATTCATGGGGAACTCACAGACCCTGTGGGACTGTGAGGGCTCCATGGAGCCTTCCAGATTTGGCTGGGATTGTGGGTTAAGCTCACATCTGGCTCTGAATAAAAGCTGTGATCACACTGGAGCCCTTCATTATCTTCCCCTGGAAAATGCTCTTCTTGACCCAGTTTCCAGTCACCTGGAATACAGAAACCACTCAAAAACCATCTCCACCCCCCTCAGCCTCTCAGCTGTTGGCATCACTAAATGGGCCAAGGTTTTATTGCAAGGCCATCTTCACTGGCTTCCCCCAAGTCATGTTTTCATGTGTGGGCAGGAATGAGGGGAAAATATCCATGAAGGATGTTTCTTTTTCCTTTCTTTCCCCTCCTGCTCCACAGGATTGTTCTCCAGTGAAGGATCATATATAAAATTATGTTAATTCAAATTAGGCCTCAAGCATTAAGCCTGAAGAGGTCTAAAAAATCCTTTATATTTAATAAATAGCTGGCAGAATGTATGAGAAACAGATGGCTTTGGAATTAATTCTCTCCTGGAGCCTTCAGAATGTCTCTGGGAGAGAAATATCCCTCATCTTTTCTGTGGAAGAGGTAGGAGTCCTGAGAGCAAACAGGCTGTGAACATCCTGTGGCATTTTAATTCTCTTTGTCACCACTTAAGGATCAATTAGGAAGCCAGAGATGAAGATCCATGTCCTCAAAGGGATGTAGGAAGGCAGGAGGCTGCTGTGCTCCTTGCCCTACTCCCACTGCACAAACAATCCTAAAATGATACAGAGCTTAACCAAGTCCTCAGAGGTGACCTCAGGTATCAGAGACACCTGCATGGGGCTGGTAGATTTGGAACTTGTGCCCTCCTGGAATACCAGGCAGGACACTCCAGGCTGTCTCCTGTAGAACCAGGCACTACTTCTAAGCTTGTCACCCTGGAATTTTTCCATGGAGGTGCAGTCAGCAGAAGTTATGGCATTACACCCCCTCCCAGCAGAGGCAGGAGGCAGATCCTGGGTGGCCAGGTCTGAGGAAATCTCCATGGAAGACACCCCAGATGAAGTGAAAAGAGGGTCACCCCATATTTCTCAGTGATTACCCAGCTACCCACACACAGCCATCCAATGGCCTTTGGTTCCTCTCTGATGAGTTTCAGCAGCAGAAAATAAAATCAGCAATCAGATTCTTTCCATATCAAAGTTAGGTTAAAAAATATATAAAATGAAAGAAGCAATCTAAAGCCTCTCCAGCGTTTGACACAATGGGCTTCAAGGTAGAACCAGAGATGAGAAGTGATTTTGAGGTGATCCCTAACAGGGCTATGCCAGCTGTACCCTCTATACTGTGTCAGTGTCTGTCTGCTTGTTTTTTGGTGCATACTGGGGAGCCAGACCAGAGCACCCACGATGCTGGATCTGCAACAGCCAAACCCACCCGTGCCTCCCCGAGCCCTGCCAGTGCCCAGCCTCCAGCCCCGGGGAACCAGACAGACCAGGCAGGGAGCTGCAGTTCTGGCCACCCACAACCCAGCATTTCTTCCCCAAACAAGGTAATGGCACCAAAGGGGAAGGTGGGCACCTCTCAGTGGTGTTAATTCAGCTCCATCCCACGTGCACGTGGAGTCTGTGGCTCTTCTCACTGTTTCTGTGTCAGAGAGAGTAAAAATCTGCCAGCAAAGGAATCCCAGGTTGTAGAATCACAGAAGTGTTTGGGGTGGAAAGGACCTTTAGAGGTCATTTACCCCCACCCCTTTCTCCTGGAGCTTTCCAGAGAAGAAACAATGAGGATGGAGGTGAAGGGGAGCGTGTCCAGGGGAGGGGTCTGGAGCAGCAGGAGCAACTGAGGGAGCTGGGAGGGCTCAGCCTGGAGAGAAGGAGACCCAGGAGGGACCTTCTGGCTCTGTACAACTCCCAGGAGAGTGCAGCCAGGAGGGGGTCAGGCTCTTTTCCCAGGAAAAAAAATGATGGGCTGTTGGATTGGTGACCAACTGTCCTTCCAACCTTTGTCCACCACTGAGAGTTGCTTTTCTTCTGCCTTTGCAGCTCATCTGTGAAGAACAGGTGCAACCTACCAGGCCCACCATCCAGCTCAAAGAACCCAGAACCTGTGTAAGTATCACCTTTTTGACTTCCATGGAGAATGAGCAGCTGTTGGAGGTTCAGATTTTAACCTGTGGTGCTCTAAGCATGTGAGAAAATGCTCAGAAATGAGGGAATTTCATCAAAGATGCAACCAATGTAAAATGGTGAATGCAAACCCATGTCCAGCAGTGTCACCAGTGAGGGATGTGGCAGGAGGACAAGAGGCCAGTGTTGTCTTCTCCAAGTAGAAGGACCAGCTGAGCCCACCCAGGTCTTACAGAAAGACAAATGGAAAATTGTAAAGGGTAAATATTTCCCTATGCTAGCAGGAAAGCTTTTTGCCTAAACTGAGGGGCTGAAATTTTGTCCCAAAACCCAAGGAAAAATTGAGGTGTTCCTCTACAGTTATTGTGCACTTGTGAGATCTTGTACCTCACACTGGGCTAGGGTGGCATCCAACTGCAGAGCAACTGGGAAGCAGAGGAGCCTGGATTTGGGACTCACTGTGCTCCTCAATGCTCTCATAGAACCCCTAAGTAAAAGAGAAAAAAAACCTCCATTTCACTGGTTTCAGACCCTCTACAAAACCAGGGAGCAGTAAAATGAGGTGGGAAGGCTGAGGGCAGGCAAGCCCAACTCAGGACTATACACCAGGACCCTTTCTGGTGGGTGGGCACTGTCTGCTGGTGTTCCTGAGGGATAGCCATCTTCAGAATGGTTCTGGTGGAAACTGTGAGCTTCCTGCAATAGGGAAGATGCACTATACTGAAAAGTTCCAAATGGGAAGAAGTTTTAAGTTGGTGATAAAGAGGAAGAGACACCAGTAAATGGCTGGTGAGGTCCTGACAGAGTGACTGTGGGTAGGGCTCAAGGGTGGGGTTTGGCATGATAATGCTCTGGTTTCTGGCAGTGTAAGCAGTGGAAAATTGGCACTTCAGCAACCTTCTCACAGCCTGTGCCATGGGCAGGGACACCTTCCACCAGACCAGATTGCTCCAAGCTCTGTCCAGCCTGGCCTTGGACACTTCCAGGGATGGGGCAGCCTCAGCTTCTCTGGACAACCTGCTCCAGTGTCTCACCATCCTCACAGTAAAGAATTTCTTCCTAATATCTAATCTAAATCTCTCCTCTTTTAATTTAAATCTGCTCCCCTTTGTCCTGTCACTCCCTGTCCTCAGTGAATCACAGAATCAGCCAAGTTGGCAGGGACTCTCCAAGTGAAGCCACACAGTGTTCACAAAACCCCTCCAGACACATTGTGAATGCAACTGCTGACCACAGCAGCTCTTGAAATTCTCTGTACCTGGGTGATGGCCCTGCCTGGCAGCCCTGGACACAGCTTGGACCTCCCAGCATCATCCACTGTGCTCCTGGAGGAGGGAGAGCACCTGCCTGCTGTCTGTTGTCACCTTCCTCCTCTGGCTGCTGCTGGGTGTAAATGCTCCTTGCCCACACACCTGCAGGAGTGGTGATGTCCTTAGTGATGCTGCTCTGAATGCTGAGGATGATTCCAAGGAGGGATCTTATTTCCATGAAGCCCCAGCAGGATGGTCTCTCCTGAGACCATCCCTTTCCACACATAATGTCTGGACACAGCTGCAGGTTCATGCTGGAAAATCCTCTCATCAAATTTTGTATTGAATATATAAAAATATTCAATCAGATTGATTGAATCCAATTTTGGAGCCTAAAGGGACTTAGGACTGGGCTGATGTTTAAAGCTTCCCCTCTCCTTCTGGGCACAGTGATGTTTGAGAGCTGCTGCCCTTCCCGTGGAGTTGTTCTGGGAGGCATTTGGAAGCAGGGATGGTGAGGCTGGGAAGCACCAGCGAGCTGAGGGATGGGCAGACACCACATCTTGGCATCACAGCCTGCTCCAGGGCCATGGAGCATTGGAGCTGGCGAGCCAGGGACTCTCCCACCCTGCTTCCCTTTGATTCTTCTGGGTGTAGTCAGAAGAGCCAGAGCATTGTTAGCACAAAATGCCAATTACGCCCCAAAACAGCCACAGAAAGGCTGCAGGGCTGCAAGGGTGCATCCTCCCATCCCACTGCCCTCCTCAGCTGCCAAAACACCTCCCCCCCGCTCGCCCTTAACTTTCCACTCGTTGTATTCCTGAAAATTGCAGCCCATTTTGTGCCTCCCAAGCTGAGCAGATAACAGAGAAATGGCACTATCTGGTTTCCCTGCTTTGTAGGCCTGGTAAACACGTCTGTAGCCAAATCCTGACAGCAAAGTGAAAAAATCCTCTGCGTTTCACAACCCGTGGGAAAACAGGAAAGTGTGTGCTGTAAGGAGAAGTGTTCCAGAAACAGCTCCAATCCTGCTCCCAGAACAAGTCAGAGTTGGGGTGGCATTGTACTGAAAATTCAGAGCCAGCAAGAAGCCAGGGCAGGTGGGGGGACCAGTGGTGGGGACATGTCAGGATCACACAGGGCAGGGGAGAGGGCAGTGCAGAGCCACCCACCCCATTCACAGCTGGGCTGGTGGGGCAGCACCAGTGATGGGGAAATGCCAGCAAATGGTTGGGACTGAACCCAGGAACTGCAGACCTTTCACCCCCAGCACACCTCACTTTCTCCAGAAAACAAGGAACTCAAACTATAAATCCTAAAAAAAAAAAGCCAAATATACAACTGGTACCACTACAATATGGTAATTACAAACTGGTACCACTTTGTGGACTGTAGGTGTTTCATGGGCTGGTTGGTTCCTTGCATCCTTCCTCTTCAGGTGATGCTTTGAACCAATGCTGAACAGCTTGGTCCATGTTCCCCAGCCTTCTCCTTCCTTCAATTACAGCAGGATCTTAATGAGTTTTTTTAGAAAGGATTATTAGTTTAATACTTTACATTTCAGAGGATGACTTCTTCCTGCTCACAAATGCATTTTCAGTTGGGTTTCTCCTGCCTTGGAAGGGATGGGTGGAGGTTGGGTGGATGGATGGATGGATGGATGGATGGATGGATGGATGGATGGATGGATGGATGGATGGATGGATGGATACTTCCTCACCCTAACCCCAAAATGAGTTAGGTGAAGCAAGAAGTGACGATGACAGAGGTGGTTGGTGTAGCCTGAGCTGTGGTTCAGCCACACAACCCCGTGTCCATCTCCCAGGTGTTCCTCCTCCATCGTGTCCCCCACCTGGACACAGATGTGACCAGGGAGCTGAGTTAGTGAATGCTGGGGAGCACCAGAACCTGATGCAGTGGGAGATGCAAAAACCACAGCAGGACCACTCTGGAATTGCTGTGTGACACTCACTGGTCTGGGGACACAGGACAGTCCCTGGAGCAGGCAGAGGGACTCCCTCACCGAGCAGGGCCGTGGTCCCCCCTCACCCCGTGCAGCTGGCGGGGGTGGTTTGTTGACTCAAGTGCTGTTACCTCATTCGGGGATGTTGGTTTTAGGTCCCCGCCAGTGTGGGAACCGGATCCGAGCTGCTCGCAGCGCCTGTCAACTCCGGCCAAGGAATGCGAGCGGCTCCGGCGGCGGCGGAGGGGGAGCTGCCGGGGGCATCCCTGCCGGCCCCCCTGCCTCACCCTGCCCCTCTCCAGCCCTGGAAAGGGCCAATCCCTCCAGCTCACCCTCTGAAGGGCTTCAGGCACTGCCCACCAGCTGCCACTGAAGTGGTCTCAGCGAGGTTTTAGCCTCGCATGCCATTTCCCTCTCCACCCAAAAAGAAGGTCTTCTTTTCCCCCCACGGGGTGGTAGGGGAAGAAATAGATGATTGAGGGCTGGGGGAAAGCAGAGCTGCGGCAAAACCAGGGGAAGGAGGATGCAGGGAGGCAGCAGAGGCTTTCCCCTGCTCTGCCAAGCAGCAAGTGCTGCACAGACAGGGACTGGTAAATCACAGGACATTCCAAGCGTAGGAGCACAACCCAGCGTCCAGACGTGATAAAACCACCAAGCTACAGCCCCCTCCTCCCTGCCCTGCTGGGAACCAGCTTTCCAGGGAATGCTGCCCTCGGGCTGGGGCAGATTTCCCATCCAGCTCTTTTCCCAGGGATGGTACAACCCCCCGGAGGGGCCCCGGGGAAGTTCTCCCGGTGCAAAGTGAAAGGACAGGCAGGGGACAGTGGCCGTTCCAGGGACAGCCAGGGCCTCCCCATGCTGAGCTCACCCTCGCACTGTACCCGGGGCCAGCCTTCCGCCCTGGCAAGTGCATCCTGTCTCCACTGCTGCTTCCCAAATATTTAGATAAGATGGGGTGATATTAGGTGTGTCCCCGGGCCGGGCAGCTCCCATCCCTGGGGTGCTGCCAGCCATTAAGTGGTGTTGGGATGGGAGGGGAAGGTTTGGGGTGATGGAGAAGGCAGGACCAGAGCCTTTCCCAGCCAGACACCTCATTTCAGCAGGGATTAAGGACTTTTACACACAGGATCACCTGCACATGAAAGACTTGAGCACACAGGAGCTGTATATACAGCACCTCACATAGGACCTGTGAGGGCCAGGTCTGTGCACAGAATCATGGAACAATTTCGGTTGGAAAAGCCCACTAAGATCATCAAGTTCAACCATTAGCCCAGCACTGCCAAATCCACCACTAACCCATGTCCTCAAGAGCCACATCCACACGTCAGGATCTGTGCAGGCAGGAGGGTGAGCACTTTAGTGAGCTCCCAGATGCTACAAAGCATCGAGCAAAAAACTTCAGGAACACCCCATTGGGAGCATGGGCTCCATCCACCCCTCTCCCATTTCTCCAGGGATGCTTTGGTTTGCAAAGAGAAGCTGTGGTTTCCCATCCCTGGAAGTGTTGAAGGCCAAGTTGGAGGAGCTTAGAGCAATCTGGTCTACAGAAGTTGTCCCTGCCCGTGGCAGGGAGTGGAACTGGATGATGTTTTGGGTCCCTTCTAACCCAAACCACTCTGTGATTCATTCTGTGATTCAAAAGCAAGACATACTCTTTTGCTCTTCCCTGCAGAGCTGTGGGGAAGTTTTAGGGAGGATAGGGACCTGTGTTGGTGGGGATGGAGGGTAGGAAGGCTGGAGATGCCTGTGGGGCTGCACAGCCCTGCCCTGCTCCCACTGTGGCCCCCTGGCCCCCCCAGCCCCCCCGCCCTGCTTCCCTCAGGGACCTGCTATTCCTGGAACACCGAAAGCTGTGGCTCACAGATAAGGCTGGTGCAGGGCTGCCGTGAGGAACGGCAGCCAAGAGCTCGGCTCCTTGTAAAGAAACTACTTTTAAACTTTTCCTGTTCCCTGGGAGGGCCGGAGGCAGCCGGGCAGTGCACAGGGAGGAGGGAAGATCACAGAATCCATCTGGTTGGAAAAGACCTCTGAGACCACCGAGTCCAACCTGTGGCCCAACACCACCTTGTCCACCCAACCATGGCACGGAGTGGCAAATCCAGTCCTCAAGGGGCCATTCTGTAAGGATGGGCGGGATGTTCCTGGGCAGTCCCTGGGTGGGGGAGCAGTGCTGACCCTCGCTGTCACTGCAGGATGACTGGAAGACTATCAGCAAGAACGACTCCTTCTTTGAGAGCTTCTGCTCCACGGCCCAGCACGTGTTCAATGCCAGCAGGGACTGGTGCACAGTGATGCTGATGGCCTGCAAGAGCCCCTCCGACCACTGGGCCGTGCGGGTGGTCCTGCACCGTGAGTATGATCCCACCCTCCTGCTGCAGGGGGACAGGCTGGCACTGGCACTGGCACTGGGGAGCCTGGAGCTGGAGGCTTGGTAGAGCCCTCAGGTCTACCAGAACTTGGCCAAAGGGCTCTGTTCTGCCCCATCCCAGTGGCTTGGGAGAGGCACAACGACCCCAGAAATGAGCTCTGTGCCCCAAGGAATGCACCACATCCCTCTGCCATGTTGAGTCAAGGCATTGACCAGTCTCCAGGAGGAAGAATTCCTCCCAGGTGGTTAAAACTGGGTGCCCAGTTCAAATCCTTCCCCAAAGACCACAGAGAGGAGTTTCCTGCCCATGTCAGAGCCCTGTTGGGATACCCAGCTCAGCCGGGGTGTGCTCAAACATTGCTTTAGGATCAGGGTTCCTGGGAGATGGAGACATCCTGCTGCCCTAGCATGAAGAGGAGGAAGGCCTGAGCTCCATCTGCTCTTACTCATCATCAGAGCAGGAATTGGGTGGGTGATCCGAACTCCACATCCAACCTCAGGGAAGGCACCCAGGCACTGGGGACTAATCCTTGAAGAGCCAGGTACAGCCCCTCACTCACTGGGCTTGCTTGTAAATCATCCACTGGAGATGGATGGTGGGGCCTGTGGGCTCTGGGGCTGTCTGACTTCCAGAAGAGATCCTGGCTCCTAGTCTGGCTGTGAAGCACCTACAAGGGTTGGCTTCATCCCCACACATCTTCATCCACCTCCTCCAGAAACTGGGTCACTCCTCTGACAAGGGGATGGTGGCACAACCTGTCCCCTGTCCACACCTTGTGCTCACTGAAGCCTTTTTCTTCCCCCAGTTCCCTTGGACTCTGGAGAAGTCCTCATGGAGCTGAAGGAGAAGAAGGACAGGTTAGAGGAGGTAAGTGGGTCCCTGCTCATGGCACAGCTGCCCCAGGGTTTCCCCCAATGCTGGGTGGCACAGGAGCCTGACCTGTCCCTTCTGTGGCAGCTTGGCATCGTCAACATCACCTCTGACAAAATGGTGGAGGACATGACCATCAACGACGAGTTCAGCACGCCCCTGATCATCACCATCATCACCCTGGCCGGCTCCCTGCTGCTCGTCGCGGCCATCTACGGCTGCCACCAGCGCTTCGCCCAAAAGAAGGATCAGGTAAGGTGGCAGGAGGGTGGGACAGGTATGCCAAGACCTTTTCCATCCCAGAAGCATCTTCAGGAGATGAGGATCACCAGTGTTGCTGTCTCTGCTGGTGGAGACATCCTGGCTTGCCCAGTGGGCACCACCCCGGGTTGTAATTTTGACAAGACAGGCTTTCTCAATCCAAAAACCCATTCAAAAAACAAGCTATACCCCTCAAAATTTTTCTTTAGATACTTTTACAAGTAGTGGAGCTGGGTTGGGTGCCAGGAAGCCCCAGGCTGTGTGCAGGGAAGAAGGAGGGTGTCAGCAGGAGGGGCATCAACACCGCAGGGCTCAGCCTTTGCAAGAGCTGGGCCAGGGCCAAATTTCAGAGCAGCAGCAGCAGGATTTAAAGAAGAACCAACACAGAAAGAAAAAATAATGTGATTTTTATCTCAGGAAGCAATCCTAGGTGATTTTAGTGTAGCATCCACCTGCAAGGACTGGCCATTCCCACACCCTGGTGCACCAAGGTTTGCACTGGTCCCAGCTGCTGCTCCTGAGGACTTAGCTCTAGAGCAGACAGAAACAGAAAAGGAAAATAATTATGAAATCAGATTATGCAATCAGGGTAAATCACTCTCCTGATGGAGAAGCAAACCTACTTCGCTCCTACTTCAAATTGCTTTCCCCTGGACCAGCTCATTCTTTCTCAGCGATCCCAACCTCTGCCCCAAGGGAAAACAAGGGATAAAGCTTTAAATATTTACAGTGCAAGGTAGGTGAACACAGGAGGGAGGGAAGAGCAAATCAATGCCCCTGTCAGACTTGTTTGTATTTACCAGGCTTGATTTTTTTGGGAAGAAACAGGGGAAGAGGCAAGACCTCAACAAATATTTGACCTGCACTGTGGTCCCCTTGGAGCTTCCAGGGTTTCATCATCTCTTGCATGAAACCTCCCTGGTTGGGGTGAAAAACATCCCACCAGGGACAGATAACAGCATAACACGCCCCATGTTGTTCAGAAAACGTGTAGAAATAAGGTATTTTTAGAAATAAGGTATTTTTAGTGATGGGAACATGTGTCCCTAAAATAACCTGGTGCAGAGGAACAGGTACCAGTCCAACTTGGACGTTCCAGAGATAAATTCCCACCAGGCGCAGGGTAAAATAGCAAAACTAAAGCAAGGGATGCCATTTCCAAAAATCAAACACATTCCTCCTTCCTGGCTTTGTTTTTGGGTGGTTTCTTTTGTTCTCCTTCTGTTTCGTTTCCAAAAATGACTTGAAAGTTTTTTTTTTTTCTATTTTATTTTTTTTTTCTCCAACCCTCCTCGCCCCCCCACCTCCCTCCCTGTTGTTTTATCTTGGAAATACTCAGAACATCCACCCTGATGTCCCCGGGTTTGATGATGGACATGTGGCCCTGATCTTTAATGTGAGTTCCAACCCAGGGATCGGAGGGGCGGGCGCCGCATCCGTAACACCCCCAGCTCTCACCTCCGGTGCTTGGTAGGGCCCAGGAGCTTTTAACAGGACTAAAGCCCAGCTTTACAGCCCCTTTCCTCTTGCTGCATGGCTGGAAGGTGCCTTGCCATGGTGGGAGACCAGCAATCCCACAGGGAAGCAGCCCTTGGGAGAGCCCAGGTGTGTCCTCTGCTTTCGAGCATCCCACAGTCCCCACCCTGCCACGAGTGACACGGGGGACTCCCAGCAGCGCCTTTGCAGCCCCTCTGCCAGCACCAAGCCCTGCAGTTTTGCTTCTCCATCCCTCTCCTTCTCCATGGATTCCCTCCCACGCCTGTCTCCTGACATTTATAGGAGCACTGTAATAGAGCAAGCTGTGAATCCAGGCAGATTTTAACAGGGCTCCCCAAAAAGGGCTGAGCAAGGATCGCAGTTCCCCACTGAATCCTTCCAGGGAAGGATAGGGATGAAGGACCCACCAGGAGCCCTGTGCTTCCCAAAAAGGGTCGAGCAAGGACTGCAGTTCCCCACTGAATCCCTCTAGGGAAGGATGGGGATGCAGGAGCCCAAGTGGATGCAAAATTAGGACGGGCTGGGGTTCTGCCAAGAGATGAAGGGCTGAGCTGGAGCCTGAAGCACATCACACCAAAGGACCAAAGGACCAGGGTGATAAAGTGTCTGATTCCATCTTTCTCTGCCTAGTTTCCACTGAGAGCTACAAAATGAGGAGGGATAATGCTCAAGATCTGGCAGGTGGGAGCTGCCCCTGAGTAAAGGAGAAGAATAATAAAGCAACTAAAAAAGGGTGGATAGAAAGGGGAGGGAAAGAGCAGATTTGAGATAGGGAGGCAGGAGTTGGGATGCAGTGCTGCTCAACCTCTTCCCAAGGTCCTAGGTGGAACAAGCTGAAGCTGGCAGCTGCTCCTGGAGGTTTTCTACATGTCTCTGGCTGCTCTTTCCTCCTTCCCATCATCAGCAGAGTCTTCTTCTAGCCAGCTCCATGCTATCCCCTTGCTGCCCCCTGCCTCAACCTCACCATGAAAGTCTCTATAAGTAGTTATATAAATCTATACGGGGCAGCTGTCACAGCTGGCTGGGAGGTGACAGCCCTGAGGTGACACTCACAGCATGGCCAAGGTGTTGTTCAGTGGGGTTTATGGTTTTCTTTCCTCATAGCAGCGCCTGACCGAGGAGATGCAGACCATGGAGAACGGCTACCACGACAACCCCACGCTGGAGGTGATGGAGACCTCCTCTGAAATGCAGGAGAAGAAGGTGAACCTCAATGGCGAGCTGGGGGACAGCTGGATCGTTCCTCTGGACACCCTCATGAAGGAGGACCTGGAGGAAGAGGAGGACACGCATTTATAGGATGCAGAACTTGATCAAGAGAAAAACAACCATCCCCCAGAAAAACCCCACAAACCCTACACACACGCACACAGAGCTCCAAAATAAGGCAAAATTCCCCCCAAAAAGCAGAAAATCCCTTAATGAACTAATCGTGGCCCCTTGTGCCAGCACATGGGGTGCAGGATGGAAGAGGAAAGGACATGAGAAGACACCTCTGGGGCACAACAACACAAGCCATTTTGGTGGCCACATCTGGCCAAGCATCCTCTGACCCCAATCCACCTCCCACGCCAGACCTGACCAGCCATGGGCAAACAGGGTGGTTTTGCTCCTGAAGAGCTGCTGGTGTCTCCTCCAAGCATGTCCCCTCCCATCCCACATCTGACCAGCCAGCCACATCCTCTAGCTACAGAGTGACTCAAAAATCAAGAGAAATAGAATAAATAGGACGGGAGATGGAGAGCATCTGACAGCAAAGCAGCACCTGGCAATTACAGCTCGACAAATCCTCTGGCCCACGCTGTTTAGTCATCACCCTGCCCTCCCTGACACCCAGGTAGTGAATGAAAAAAGCTGGAACAGCCTGTTCCTTTTTAATCCAGGTTCCAGCCTCTCCCCAGAGCTGAAACGCACAAGAGCCCCTCGTTGTGCCATAGGCAAATGGATGCATCCAGATCCAGTGGGATGGCAGGGATGCAGCAGTGCCAAGTGATGCTCAGCCCCCGTGCCAAGGGCTGAGGAACAGATCCTGCACCCACCTGGAAACCGAGAGGTGCAGCAGCTTCTTGTTTTGAAAGGATGAGATGGAAGGAGAGGAAAAGGAGGAATTCCTTGAGTTCATCCCTCTTTAGGAAGGGTGTGGAGAGCAAGAGCGATGCCTGGTCTCTAGCCCGGGTGTGATGTTGGGGGTTTTGTGGTGCAGGAGCCCAGCTCTGGTGCTGCATTTCCCTCTGGAAGGATCACTTGCCTTCCAGGAATTACACAGCAGCATCTCACAGCCCTCATCCATCATCCAGGAGACTGTGGGACACATGCACCACGATGATTTGTGATTTTTGAGGGCACATTTTCCTGCGTGAGCAGCAGAGGAGGTAGAAGAGCAGCAGAACGTGAGCCAGGGAGCTTGGTGGCATTCAGGTGGCCTTGGTGTTTCACGCCCTCAAGGTTTAAAAGCCCAGCCTCAAGCTCTTCTTCACAAGAGACCTACAAAGCAACTTCCAGCTCAGCAGCAAAGCTGGGACTCAGCTTTGTCAGCCTTTGGTCTGCCACCCAGCTCTCCCTTTGCTGAAGCCTTTGAAGGGGAGAAGAAAAACATGGCTGGACTAAGGCCATTTCTGGATTTTGACTCCCCACCACAGCTCCTAAATGGCTCTAAAAGGCTGGGGAGAGTTTCATGCCTTTGCTCTGGTGAAGCAGCTCGGTCCTGGCAGAGGCAGGGATCATCCTCCAGCTGGGGTCCATCCTCCAGCACACGAGGACCAGAAGGTCACTTGGCTGAGTCCCTCTCCCAGTGTGAGGATGGTGCTTGTCCCAAACCCTCTGCAAGCCAGAGGAGCTGCAGATAAGAGCAATGCCCAAACATGGCCCTTCTCCTCTGCCTGCCATAAACCAAGGCACAATGGGGAGATTTCCTCTGGGCTCTGCCAACAAGTCCACCTAACTGGGATCTGCTCCCATGGCTGCCCTGAATGAGGGGAAAAGCAGAGCCAAGCTATGGGAAGCTTGGAGAAACCCTGGTGGAGCTGGGAGTACTCAGGAAGGAGGGGATTGTGGTGTTTCACTCAGCCCCAGGACAGGCACTGGCAGAAGATACAAGTGGCTCTTCCCCCTTCTGTCCTGCACTGAAGGGCAGAGTCTGAAGTGTTCAAACCTTTCTATTTTTGTATGTAAATATTCCTGCTATTCATTAGCGATGTATTCCGCACACTTCACTTACCTGTGCACTGCACTATGGGGAAGTAATTTTGGAGGGGAGGGGAAATAACAAATAAAATAAATTCTAAAAAAATTTTAAAATCTTAAAAAAAAAAAAAAAGAAAAGAAAAAGCTAAAGGCCAGCCTGGTAGGAAGTAACAATTTGACATGAAGCAGAAAAACACCTTTTGCCCAGGTAACTTTGTGCCACAGCTTTGTCCCTGTTCTGGCAGCATGAACACAGCCACGAGTCTCAGAGAATGGGCCTTGGCATCCACAATTGCTCTTGTGAACATTGTGGCCTCCCAGCTGCCCTGACAGACAAGCAGCAGGTCCATGACCTCACATTTCTGTCCTTCCCAGAAAATAAACACAGTGAGAACACAGGGCAGCAGCGATGCTGTGGCCACCGTGGCTGAGCTGCCACGAGGACACTCCTGGCAGGGCATCTCCAGGCTTTGGCATGTGCCTAAAGATTCCCCCTTCCCAGCAAAGAGATGCCAAAGTGCTTTAATGAGTCAGGTCCAAAGACTTTCCAAGAGAATCCTACAGAGGCTTGAGCTCAAGTAACCTTAAATCTTTCCGAGCAGAGACCAGTGAGGATATTAACTGCTCAGCAAATGCTTATAGTGATTTATATTTGAATAGGAATTGTACATTTATTTATTTTTCCAGACACCATATTTTTAAACCACTAATATTTTATAGTAGATTTTCCTTCCCCTATTTAAAAGAACTATTTCCACAGGAAAAGAAAACAGTACTTTTTGGTTTTTTTTTTAATGTTGAGAACATTCTGTTTTTGGAAAAAAAAAAAATCAGGTAGGAAATGCAGCAACGAGCATCTTTGGCCTTAACTCTTCCCTTCGTAGACTGTAGCCATAATTGTTAGACCAAAAATAATAAATAAAAAAAAAGATTATTTACCAAGGCATTTCCTTCCTCCCTGCCCCTCCTCCCTTCCCTGCACTCCTCTTCTCTCCCCCAAAACAGCTTTAATATCCCACACATTGTACAAAGAGATTCCTGCTCTTACCTTTCGGCGAGAGCTTTACAAGCAGCTCAGATGTCCTTGCAAGAGACTTTTCTATTTTCAGATTCAAGAGGAAATGTGTAAATACTTTAGGAGCATTTTATCTCCCGCTCACAGTGCCGTGACCCAGCTGATGAGGTTGATACTGTGACTGCTGCCTACAGAAGACACACAGAAGTCATAATCCATGAGGGACTGGAGAAGGAAAACCTAATTCCCCAGGTGGTTACCTGTTGAACCTTGCACATATAGTAGAGCTCTTACATACTGTGTGTAGCAGCACCTCTCACGGGGACAGGAGTCTGATTTACACTGGAATTTACTGAGGAACTGGATTGTAAGAGATTATTCTTGCATTTTCCTACAAATATATTTTGAGAGCATCATGTATTTCTGTCAATAAACATTCTTATGTAAAAGACTCGTGTCTTTGGATTAGTGAGGAGGGGTGGGCAGATCAGAGGACAAGTTCCAGGGCCACAACTTCCTGCTCTGGAGAGGCTCCATGGGAAAACACTGGATCAGCTGGAACAAAACCAACCTAGACTTTCAAGGTAGCCAGCCATGGAAAAGCCTGTATTTTTCCTGTGCAGAAGGAAGCATTATAGTGGTGGAAAACCTATTAAATTTAAAAATCTGAGGACTCAGAGGGGAGGGAAGACAAGGTGATGTGAGGGCACCCCCACCACAGCCTGAGCACTTACTTACCTGAGCTTTTGGTGCCTTCAGCTCTCAGAGGAAAAGGCAACTCACCCTTATTTCTGCATTTTATCCTTACTCATTTCTGCATTTCATTCCAACTCACTCTGGTCTGCAGCTCCTCCTCGCACTCAGGTCAGGCTGTGGAGGATGGAATCAAACCTCACACATAAAGCAGGAGAGGCATCACCCAAGGGCAGCAGAGGGGCAGCAGCAGCGTGGGCAGTTCAGTGACTCCAATGGCCTTCAAGTGCCCAAAATAAAACATTTTGTTCCAGGTTAAGTTTCTGCTTATGTAAAGGGAGAAAAAAAAAGTAATTTGGTTGAAGTCAGATATTAAAGATCAGTGGTTTGCCACAGCCTGTGTTCTAACTCCGTGCTCCTCCCCAGAAAAAGTTCCTGTGAATGTGTGGAATATGTGCTGGATTTATGGGATACTGACTGAGCTCATCAGTGAGGTCAGGCAACAAGGCCAGATGTAATGTGCCACTAGTTTCACAATTTCTCTACCACTAAAAGACCTTCACAGGCATTTTCCACTCTCTGAAGCGATGTGAGAACAAACAGATCTTAAATCAACACCCTTGCTAGCATATACATTTTTATTAAGAAAAAAATGAACAAAATACATTCTCTCCTTATGTACATTACATACAACGTAACTACATTTGTAGATATTCCTCGTGTCACTCATTCATTTATGTACAGCATGGGGCTCACACACCAACCCAGAAATCATCAAAGATGATTTATGCCAAGGAAGAAAATTAACTCTCCAGGCTGAACAAAGATCATCCATAAAGAAAAGGGTGGGAAGGGGAATCACCAGAGTCCAGGGAAGATGCCTGTAACCACCATGGGCTCAGCACAGGAGCAGTCAATATTTGACCTGCCTATTAAAACACATGAGCAGTTCACAGCTTTCATCACCCCACAGATGCTTCTTTCCAGCCCAGGGCTGTCCACACCTCTCAGCTCAGCTCTCCCGTGCTCAGGTGTCCCAGACAAGTTTGGGGATGCAGGACAGACACCAAAGGGAATCCAAATGGACACCAGAGCCTGCAGGATTACTGGGGAGGTGCAAACGCTTCAAGGTGAATGCCAAAACAGAACAGAGAGGCCAAATTGTGGACAGGGGGGTGGACACTCACACTTCCAGCACTAGGGAGGGAGAACCAGCTTTTGGGGACCACACTGGGGTGTAGAGGACAAGATAATGAACACTGAAGGTCCAGACAAACAAACCATCACACACTACAGTGATACCATCAGAGCAGAGGCAACAGCTCAACAAACAGCTCAAAACCCCACCCCAATCAGGTGATGGTGCCCAGCCAGCTCACTGGTGTCTGACCCCAAGCCACCGAGGTCCTGCCCACGCCACCAACTCCTCTAAGAGGGGCAACTGCAGCAGTTTCAAAGGGCAAACATTTAACGAGGCTCAAAACTCCCAAAATGAGACACACTGCATCTCAGCATCTGAATGCACAACATGTACAACACCACCAGCCCACAAGGACAGGAATGTCACCTCCAATTAACTGGGAATGAGCCCACAGACTTTCAATTTCTGTCCCTCAGCAAAGTGGTCTGCGTGGTTTGGGGCCTCCAATTCGCAAGACTCCCCTGAACACATTTGTTTGTATAATTAAGCTCTTTTCCCTGGCTTATGGTCTCCCCAGCACCCCCTCATTTCCTGCTGTGGAGGAGGGAGTGCTGGAAGGCAGCAGAAAATACAGCTTTAGCAAATGGCAACAGCTACTAATAACGAGGGGTTTGTTTTCCTTTCCACTACCCCGCACAGCAGCTTCTGAAGTGAAGAGTGGTTTTGCACATCAAAACATCAACAAGAGGGACAGGAATGAGAAGGGAGAGATGAAGGCAATATTCACCCTCCACTGCTAGTTTGCATTCCCGATGGCCACAGCAGACAGGAGGGGAAAACAAGTCAGCAGCAAAGTAGTTCTCCTCCATTTTCCCCCTTTAAGAGCTGAGTTTTTGTCAAAACCTCAAAAAAAAAAAAAAAAAAATCACTTTCCAGCCTTGAAGTGGCTTTTTGAATGAACAGACCCTGTTCACACACCGCAGCACTTCTCTATTTAGTGAAACACTGAGTAATTGATTGAATCCCTTGGTTACTAAGTCAGGATATTTAAAGTATATTTTCCTATCACTGGGGAGTAAAACCAATCCATTGCTATTTGGGATGTGGAGAGGACTGCAACCACTGGAGCCACAGCTATGGTCTAGCCTCCCCACCATCATATTAATTAAAAAGCACCTAATCGCCTTTAATCGAACCGGCAGATTTCATCAGAAAGCTCAAAACATTTTTAGGTTTTAACAATCCCTTAGGGCAGCCAGACCTGATCCAAAAGCCAATGGGGCTGCACCACTGCCAGTCTGTTTGAGCAGGGTTAACCCAACTGGCTTCCTCACAATTGCTGTGGAGAGAACAGAATTTGTATTATTCTCTCTGGTGTCTGGGGTGGAAAGGGGCCGAAGCTTGAGGTGAAGCTCCAGGACTAGCAGATCCTGATACTGCATCACTTCTCTCTGAAAAAGAGCCAGAGAATCCAGCTCACATTGTAAAATCAGCTCTAAATAGCAAAGCTACTGATAGGAGAGTCCTTCAAAGCCCTTCCACAAAGACAGACCACACCTTACACACCTACTCACATCAGCATCCCTGGATTAACCCCAAGATTATTTCTCTTCTCATTCCATCTATCCTGCAGAAATAAACCAAACACCCAATACCCATGAAAGTTTTGGGATGACTAGAGCAGGTGCAGGAACCTAGGACAACTTAAGGGTTGGTATGATCACCTTTTTCTTCTTGGGGCCACACAAAATAAAACCTGAGATGGGAGGGAAGGAGCATCACAGCACTGAATGTGAGGCCATGGAAGGGCACAAGTAAATAAGTGTGTGCTGCAGTGGGAAATCATCTCCCAGGCTTCCCTGTCCTTATCCAGGATGAGAAACAGCCCTGGAAAGAACAATGTAAATCACAAGGATCCTTCCTGACTGTTTCAGAGGCAGCAGGAGGAGTTTTGCAAAGGAAACAACTGAGTATGATGTGGAGGAACTGATGTCTCAATACCCACTATGCAGCTCTAACCTTTAATTCCTCTGTAGGTACCCATTAAACTCAGGGAAGTCTGAAGCATTTTAATAGGAGTGAACAGCCACACAGGGAAAGAAAATTCAGAATAAATGGGGGAATAACCAAGGAGTCGTGTTTTAACCACCACACCTGCTAGTGATAAGACTTTCCTTTCAAAATTAGTAGCAAACCCAAACATCTAACCTGACAGAGCCAGTTTTGAGCTGTTCACTCACATCCCTGTTTCCAAGAACAAACTGCAATTCCATGCTGGAGCTGAACAGTCGAGTGAGTTCTGACAGCACTCACACTCTCCAGGTCATCAGTAAAAGCTGTGCTGACTTACAGCAAACAGCTGGAAGCCAAGGCAACGTGGAGCTGTGTCTGCACCAAGTATAAATTGAAATTTCAGAGTACTGAGGTGATGCACTGACAGCAGCTCCACTGGAAGCAGAGCACTGAATTTGGGTCACGGCAATATCTGGAGTTCACCCCTCTCAAACCAAGCCCATGAAAGCAAAGCAGACAGCAGCAGTGTGTTATCCTCAGGATGTGTGCTTGGGGAAGGGGCTGCAGAGCTCCATACCTCAGCCATGCAGCTGGAATTACACACAACCCACGCAGCCACCGCACCCTCCTCGGAGGTTTAGGATATAATCAAAGCACACGTGGATAATCCCAAACTCCAGCCAGCTCTGTGACCTCTGCCCTGAATGCCAAAGGGATACCTGCTGGCATCCCCCTGAGGGTCTCCTGTAGGACTCTCCAGCAGCAGTAAGCAGGTCATTAACTGGCTTCCACTCCAAAACCGTGTTTGGATTCACTGCCTATGGACAAAAGCATCTGGAGTCAATTTATCCAAGCGCTGAGCCATGGACTCTTATCCTGGTTCCAGTATTCACCTACTTTCTCCACTCCAACCTTTCATTATACCAGAAGCTTTCAGTAAAAGAGGGATTTTGCCCATAAGCCATTACCACAACTTGAATAATCTCCAATATAACCTTTTCCATGACAGGATATGATCGGGTCTCCATTCCCACAGGCATTTAGATACACTAACAAGCTTCTGAAAGCACATTTACATTTCAACAGTATTTACAGCTTATATACTACTAGCAATCTATAGCAAGAACAAGTCATATAGCTGTTCTTAAACTCTCTTCTCACAAAATAAGACCCATCTCCAAATCAACACATGTACTTATTAAAATAGGCCAAGCTCAGAGTTTCTATAATCTTCCCCCTAAATTAAAACACCAATAATTTTAATTTTTCAACTGGGTCCACCTCTGTTTCTGTAATAAGTACAGCTATAAAAGAACACAAGCACTTCCAGAGACATACATGAACTGCTTTTACTGTCAGGACTTCACTTGACAATAGCCAAACATTCCTTAACTCTGAGCCAACTAATAAGCTAAAATTCAAAGCATACATGGGGACTTCAAAGTTTCACAAGACATTTCTCCACTTTTAAAAACAAAGGGACCGAATGGAAACGTATCTACTAATTTTTGCCATTTTCCCCAGAAGTGGCACAGCATTATTACATCAGCAGAATTATCACCTGTACAGAGATGAAGGTTGTACACAAGTTATTCAAACTTAAAAAGTTCACTCAATAAGCTCTACAAAAGTATTTATTTCTCGATTCTGAAATGCAGGAGGCAGCAAGAGAGCTGATAGCATTTGTGTTACAGGTACCTAGCACCCTCCAGCATTAATGCTCATCTCTCTCACAGTAAGAGCAGCAAACAAGTTTGAAGCATTCCTCAGGACTCTGCTCTGAACCCATCACTCACCAGTGCAGGTTGGCACAGCACAGGCAGATCAGCACAAAACTCTGGGACAGAGAAAACTCCCTTCAAAAAATCTGCACACATCAGGAAAATGGTTCAGCAAACAGCTGTTCCACAAAGCCCTATGGAAAACACTCTTCCAGAGTCATTACTCTGCTTTGGAAGGAGTTTCTTCTGGAAGAAGGAATAGCTCATGGAGCCCTGGACACTTGTGGCTGCCAATTAAAGAAATACACAGATGTACTGTGGCAATCCTTGGCCAGCAGCCCCACACCTCTGCCACCCTCCTGCAAATAGGTGGGTCCAGTTAATTTGCTTACTGATCTTCAATCTTTAAACTGTAATCATTAATCATTCAATTTTCAGGCTGGGTAATTATTATCAATGACCAAAAAGTTTCAGCAATTTCATTTAACTTTGTTGCACCACAAAGGGAAGCTTTTCTGTGCTCTTTAGGGAAATTTCTAATTTCACTCCAGTTGCCACTGCACAAGGCAATGTCTTAGAAAAGCTTTTCCAACTGGGTGTTCCCAGACTGATTTTCCAAAATAAGATTTTGCTAACTGAAGTTTTGGTAGGAAGCTCCAGCATGATCCCTGAGCCAGTGTGTACCTGTGTACACCCAGAGCCAGGTGCCTAGGCAAACAAAAACCAAATTCCAGAGGTTTATTTACACAACTGGGTACAACTACCTTAACTACCCATGCAAGATGCCACCCAGGGAAAAGGGCAAACTGAGCTTTTCCAAGACAAAGGCCTCCTTCCTCATTATGCTCAGCAAAAGGAAGAGATTATAAGAATAAACACATCACAAATATAAAGAATCAGAAGATAACAACTACAATTAATTTCAATGAACATTTTGCATCACCCTTCAGGCCTTCCCAGGACCAATGCTAACTAATGGGATCCTCAAACGAAAAGAGGCAAAAAGGTGGCTAAAGTGGTTATAATCTCATTTAACAACATGTAACAAAGTCCTTCTGCCACATGACAATATTTTGGGTCACATTGCAAGAGCAGAACATGCTTGGAGAAGTAATTTTGGGAGAACTCTTAACAACTTCTATCTCATGCCTATTATGAGGGGTTGTGTAAGATGAACATTAACAAACTCACTTAATTCTACCTAATCCAAGTGACCAAAAAAATTAATTCTGAAGGGCTTTATTTCTCTAAGAAAATGTATCACTTGATAGGAAAAACATAAAGAATAATTTCTTGTTTTCCAAGGAGATGATCCACTAAAGGGCATTGTAAGGGTCAGAGTCAGTGAAGAACCAAACATAGGGATTTCAAAGGATATTTTTTAAAAAGCTAAACCATGAATGAAGTCTGGATGTCTGCATCAAGTTTACCCCACCCTGACTTCCCCTAGCTTTAAAAGACATATCAGAACCTTGTAACTTTGGCTTCAAAGACCCAAAACATGATGAATGAGTCCCTCTCTGACAAGGAACGATGCTTTCCTTCGCAATACCTTATTTACAAGTTAACACAGAATTTACAGATAGAACTACTCACTGTAGTGCAAAGATTATGTGGTGTCAAGTTCATACACAAAGTCACCCTATAATCTAAAGTAAAGGCAAATAGAGTATGTTTGTCTTGTCTAAGCTAAAGAGCAGCCTCAGACACAGCCTACAAGCAATGATGGTGAGGTTTGAAGACTTCTCACGCACAGCTCAGATATTTATAACCTCGCATGCACTGGGCTGTGAAACGTTTTCAGGTGGCTGTTTTCTGACCCAGTGGGTTTCTTTACTGTTTGTATTTCGGGCTTTCTGTAATGAGCACATCAGATGCTTTCCTGGAATATCATCAGTGTCTTTAAAGATCAGCATGCAATGAAATTCAAACTACCTGTGTCACTGCCTGACAACAAGTGGCTGATTTTAAAAGGAAATTTATACTTCACTGCTCAGAATTTTTGGATAGAATTTAAAGCAGATAATGTAGCACACATCAATGCAAAGAGATCATTTGACTCCTAGCCTTAAGGACAAAAAGAAGGAAAGACTCTTGGCAAAGCCACAAGAAGCCTTCCCTTTGGATTAACCTCTCTGGCCACATGGTGCCTCTGCTGCTCAACAAATACTGCAGAGCTGAGCAAAGTTTCTGCTGGTTAATCACCAGCTGTAATCCATGAACTGTGCTGGTGCGAGCGGCATCGATCTGCTCGGGACAAAGGCAGGTCAATATTTGATCATCCTGAAGTGCTCTCGTTAGCTGGGACTGTCAGTCCTGCAGAAGCCACGTTCCCCTGGCTCAAACAAATCATTGATTTGCACGATGCTACAGAACAGAGAGCCGAGGCTGCCGGGCTCCGCGCGCACCCCCGGCGCAGAGGACAATGAGTTTGGATCGAATTCCTGTCACACAAATCAGACCTGACACGATGCACTGCTCACCAGCAACACCATTCACAGCTCTGGCTGTTCCTGAACTTCCCCTGCCTGCTCATCAGGGCTTCTCCACCAAGGTGTATTTTTGGGTTCTTTCGGCCATCCAAGGTGGACACACAACAGTTTATGAAGAGCTTGGTTAATTAGAGAACTGTCACAAAGAGTATTTAATCATCTGACTGAAGCTGAGGATACACAAGCAATGAGACCAAGTGGTAAAGGAACACAGCAGCACTAAATTTAAGCACTAAAAGGTTGCAGAATTTTGGCTGGTTGCATTAAAAGTGCTCGTTTTGATCTCAATGGAAGCAACAGCTCAGCTGGAATATTCCCCCAGTATCTACATTTGTACTGTATGAACTCTACATTACTTAACAAAGCCTTAGCACAGGTAGCACACCACAAAGCCCAGCAGTGATGTAAAACTTTCCGTGTCAATAGGAAAAAAACCTGCCACGTTCCAAAGAAACAATTTCATCAGATTTCATTTCCCACACTGAGTGGATTCTTCCGCAGACATCTGATTTGCCATCCACTGAAGTGCACAGTGTCTGAACAGTCTCAAGTGACAGGTTAAAAACATTTCATTTGTACAGTCCTCCCTGAAGACAAGCCTGGCCTCTGACATACTGTTCCTTTCTAAGTGATTAAACACTAGTATGAGGTTTTGAAATTTATTTCTAATGCACCAGGACTACAAAAGTTACACAAAGAACATGATAAAGAGGCAATACAATCAAAGCAAGCAGACACTTGAGCTCTGAAAAAGACACTTGACTAACTCTTTATTTCAAGAGTCCAAATCATCTTTGCACACACAGGACTTCCACCAAGTTCAACAGGAGCCACAGCGGGTGCAGCAACGATACCTGACTGGCATGAACACTGCTGGACAGAAAGTTTTGCAGTTTCATATAAATATTTACATCTGCCAGTGTGTACTGAATGCTCACGGACACTGAATGCAGAGTTTCTAATGCTGGGTATGCATGTCCTTCATTCAACCTCACAGTGCAGCACCAAGCCCTTACAGTGTTTATAAAGAAGGCTTTCAGCAAAAGGAAGAATACATTTTCTATACATATGCATCAGCTCATTTTCAGAGATTTATGCTAAGAAGGCCTCCCTCACATTCAGATCTAGATCTAAAATGCATTGACAAGGGAGCTGCACTTACATGGGAAGGAGACAAGCTGTTGGGAGCAACGCCCGTACACGTACACGCAGACAAACACACACAGAAGCACATGGAAACGAAGACAATTCGCTTCAGAAATCCTACACCCAACCTGGGGTCAGGTTTGCAGAGGCTGGGGATGTGTGTGGTGGAAGACCCAGTTCTGCCAGGCTCGCCGAGGACCCACAGGGTTTCTCAGTGGATGAGCACAGCAGCAAAGAGATCAATCCCTGAAAAGGGGCCCGTGCGGGCGGTGACCGCACTCCCGTTTTCCAGCTGTATCTCAGGTTCCCTCTTGCCTGCCAGGCTTAAGTGGAAGGCCCCAGAGAACAGGAGATAGGGATATAGGTTGTCAGTTTAGATGGAGTCTCAGAAGCAATCAGACATGACTGTCAGTACAACTCTGGGAAGGGGAGACAGACGGTTAGGAACACACGCTCGCCTTCCCATGACACACCGCGAGTACAAGACTCAGGACATAAATTACATCATCTCAACACCTGCCAGTGTCCTGCCACCAAGTTATTCAGCTGCTGAGGATGGAGTTGTAGGATAAAGCAATACATCATGACTAGCTACAAATGAGGAAAGAAAAACCTCTTCCCCCTCTTCCTCAGGAAACGCAAAATAAAACCCATTAGCTTTAATCCCAGACAACTCACAAATCTCAAATTTTCCCCCATAGGCAAAAAGATCACTGCATGACTGGGTTTTATTTCTTTTTCTTTTCCCCCCACCTTTTCATCTTACATTTGCTAACTCAAAATCCAAAGTCAGAAAAAATATATATATTTAGTCAGAAGTACGTCAGTTACATTTTATTAACCTACTCCAAGGGAAAAGCTCCAGGGATTCACCATACAAGTATAAAACCCCTTTCAAACACCTAGGGGTTACTATATTAACTTCATCCCAGCAGTCAATCAATGCAGTAAAAAAATTAAAATACTGAAAATGGATGCTTTTCCCCTCTTCCATGTGTCCAGTGATTGCTCTGTTACAGCGTGATGAGGTCCACCAGGTTGCCTTTAGGAGGGGTCATGTTGTCTGGGAAGAAGTTGACTAACGTGTCAAACAGCTGAGTTCTCTGGGCATACGTGTGGTCAACGTCTGAAAATCCTGGGGGAGGAAGGAAAGGGGAAAGTAAGTCACTCCTCCCAATCCCAAACACTCTGTTTAGCTGTGGAATTGTCCATTTGGTATAAATGTTAACAGCTCCCTCTGCTTCCACTAATAAGGCTGCCTGCTCTCTGTCCCACTACTGTGAGCACATATACAGATTATGTCACCCCAAGCCAGCACTGCCATCAAGATGCCATAAAAAGTAATAAACAAATGCCTGTCAAGCTCACTGACAGCCCTGAAGAAACAGGGGAAGCAGGAGTTCTCAGGGGACTGCTCTGATGTCCCAGAAAACAAAATCCATGCAGCTATTTTTATTTGGTGCCTCATTTCTTCTGTCCTCAGGCTTTCTTCATTATCTTCACTGCCATAACCAGAACTGCTCCTTGGATTGCTTGGAGTTTTCCTTGAGATAAGCTGTGCTGACAGCAGGAGTCCCAACTCAGAGTTGGTATTTACTCACTGGACTTGCACCTGGCTGCATCTTGGCACACAGGAGCGTTGCAAACCGGTTTCTGGAGTGCTGCCTCCCAACACGGCAGGGTTTGGTTTGCATTGTTTATCCAAATCCTACACTGAAACCATCAGCAAGAACAATAGGGCAGGCACACAATGATCTCCTCCACTTTGGATTACTTCCATTGCTGCTATCTCAAAGGAATGCTTTTTAATTCAGTGAACTCACTCTTCAGTTAATCAAAGTCAACCAAGTTAATCAAATCAAGGAGGGCTGGGGTTTTTATTTTCAAAGCATCTCTTGATGTATATATCCTCCTATCCATAAACCCAAAATCTGGATGAAGTATTGTACTGAGTCAAGAATTAATTCATCTTTTAAAATGCTTAAAACTAGGGAAAAGTTTTGAGGGTGGTGAAGCACTGGCACAGATTACCCAGGGAAGCTGTGGATGTCCCATACCTGAAGTGCTCTAGGCCAGGCTGGATGGGGCTTGGAGCACCCTGGGATAGTGGAAGATGCACCTGCCCATGGCAGAGGGGGTTGGAATGAGATGATTTTTTGAAGGTCCCTTCCAGCCCAAACCACTCTACAAGTCTATGAAAAATCCAACTTTTTTGAAACTTGGGTTTTCTTTCTTTAAAAGAAGTCGAACCTATCGGTCAACTTGATGTCTTCCAAACCACAGGAACTCAGCAGAGCTTCCTCATCCAGCAGGGCAGAACTGCAGTGGGCTTTAACCTTCCCTCAGTTTCTTAGATTGGGAATTATACCTCCATCAAAAACTGAAGTCATCCATTCTCTTAGCAAGAGCTCAGTGACTTGAGGACACCCCAGCAGTACAAGGATGTAATTTCTGCCTGTACCTTTCCTAAAGCTTGCTCAGGATGAGTCTCTGAGATCTCTCAAAGAGTTAACTGGACAAAGCAGTGAAACAAATCATGGCTTTGGCTCAGCCCTCCTGTTTCCAGCCCTTCACGCCACTGTTTTCTCCACTCTTGACACTCTGCCCAAAGAACTCATTCTGCAGAGAACAGAGCGAACCAAACTACTCCAGGAATTGCAGTTATCACAGCAAACAGAGCTGTAGCCATGCTGTGAGATTCCAAAGTGACATGACAGGAGGTGCTTTATTCTGACCAAAGCTTCTGTTTACTTGGGTAACAGGGAAGGATCAGATGTAATAAGAGACACAAAATGATCCCGGGAGGCATTGGTTTAAAACCACTGATGTTGAGAGATGTTTTAAATATGGGCTTGAGGTATTGGACACTGGTCATTGTAAATAACCTCTCAAATGTCTGGGTAGTGGCACTTTGCATATTGAAAAGAGCCTGCAATGTTGATAGGAACTATAACATTTGCTATAAAAACCAGTAGAAACTAAGAGTAATTATCAAAGGGAACATCTTGTAATTCCTCTGACACACAATACTCACCGAGAGTCGTGAAATCCGAGCCAGACTTAAATAATGCTGAGGCAAGAAGCTGAAACTGCAGAAGAAGAGGTAAAGGGACAAAGAAAGAAAAAAGTGTTATTAACCACAAAGGCAAAAACCCCAAGGGATTCATAGAAGTACAAGTAGCTTTAGAGTTGCTGTGTTTCCTCTACACAGTCCTCGTAACTCTTGTGCCATACACATGAATAACAGCAGCAGGCACTTTCACATGAGCACTACAATTTGTCACCTTGGCACAAGTTAGATGGTTTTTCCTAGAATTAGAGTAGTGTTGATGCAATGAAAGGTATTTGACTGAGAGCTCTAAAAATCTCATTTTTTTACATATAATTTTTTGTCTCTTTGGCAGAAGGTAGAGTCCCTTCCACACAACAACATTCCCAGGGATTAACAAGGTACAGGCTCAGCAGCCAGGGATTAGATGGCACAAAAACAGGGAAACTGCTGGAATGAGCATGAACTTCTTGAAAACAGAGAAAGCTCTGCCCAGAGAAGCTGTGGATGTCCCAACGCTGGCAATGTTCAAGGCCAGATGGGACTGAGCAACCTGATCTAATGGGTGGCATCCCTGCCCATGGCAAGGGGTTTGGAACTCAATGATCCTTAACGTCCCATCCAACCCAAACCATTCTATGAGTCTAATGACAACAACCCTTCTGAACTGCCAGAGATCTCACATCACAAATTTAAGGCATTATCTTCTTAACTAAAAATAAAAATTCTTTGTTTGGGAACATCAAGACCACGAATAAAAGCATTTTATTTAACACATTCATGGTTTTATTCTCCCTTCACGTCTCACAGATAGATGGTGACCACAGTGTCTTCCTCTGCCCCTGACTGCTGTTTCCAGGAACCCAAGGAACAGAAAAGCTTAGTGCTTTGTCATGCTCCTGAAAAGAAAGAGTTGATTCCTTCAAGCCTTGGAATCTTGTGTCTTCTGTCTGTGTCTCTTTTCAGCACACAGCCCGAAAGAAAAGAAGGGAGGAAAAAAACCAGAAGAGAAGCAAATATGTTCAGGGAAGGAGTGGAAAGAACAGCCAGGCATTACATATCCATCAGTTTAATTTCAATTTCAATAAAAAATGGGAACACAGGCAATTTGTAGGCATGTAGGAGTGGAGAAGGTGATGAGTAGCAGCCAACGTGAATTTGGCAACAACAAGTTGTAGCACATCAATCTGATTTCTCCTATGAGGCAGAAGGCCCTAGGGATGGGACTTGGCAATAGACCTTGTCCATTCTGACTTTCATAGGAATTCTAACACTTTCATATGACATTTAAGGCACATTGTCAAGGCATCACTTAAATCAAGCCAACAGGGAAAGGCAAACAGGTCAAATAACTTTTCTGTGGGTGGCCATCAATGGTTTGACATCAAAATGGAGCCTTGAATCAGCAGTGATTCATCTGTGCCCCAGGGTCAGCATCACCCTGGGTTTTCAGTGATAACCTGCTTGGCAGAACAGGCCAGGATCACCAGACCTTACACCACACTCAGACTGACTGCCAGCATGGAACAAACAGCCTTCCAACTGTTTTTCCACTTAATCCAAATTACAATGATGGATTGAGGTGCATTTTACCAGGGCCAAGTGCAAATCAACATAAACAAGAAAAATCAGCAATACAGAACAGGTGCAGAGGCTCTGTGAAAATGCACTTAGGCGCTACAACAGATCAGTATCACTTTATTATAAAACTGACAAATGTATGAAAAGGAGCAAAATCTTTAAATAAACTACTCTTGCTGTTATCAAGATTTTAAAGTCTCCTCTACAATAAGGAGCCCATTTTGGGATGCCCTGTATCAGCGAACAACATATGAGGAATGCACTAGAAAAAAATTAAGTGTTCTGAAAAGCAAGTTCTACAAAGAAAGCTCAAAAGGAGTGAGGGCTGCAGAGAATGATGGCCAAGCACAAAACTGCCAGAAGTCACAGATGCAAAAAGCAGAAAAAAGTAGAAAAAGAAGAAGTAGAAAAATTGCTACAGAAAGTAGATCTACAACCAAGTGCAAGAAGTTACAAAAACACTTCAGTAAGATCAGTTTCAATGTGATATCAAGGGAAAAATCAGGCTAAAATAAGGACTGTAGTGTCTGGTAAGTCTGCATCCTATTGGGAAGGTATGGTGAGAAAGATACAGGATTGACAAACTGGAGATGAGGGGAAAGGGGATGTAAAGTGCCCTCCTGAGTGCAAGGCCTGGTCACACTAAATCACTGCAATGCCACACGTGGATTCCACTGTGAGCCTCATTTGTGAGAGCAGCTTGGCTTCTCAGCAGCACCGTACTTAAACAGCTGCCCAGCATAAATAGCTCCAAAAAACCCGTGGCTAAATCCGTGCAGCTTCTGAGAGCAAATGCCACGCTCTGGCCATCCCTCCCTCCCACACCATTGCTCATGGGCCCGCTGCCAGCTGCCTGGTGGCACACCAAGCTGGGATAAAGAGGGTGCCACGTGCTTCCAGGGGTTCCCATGCTCCTGCAGCAACACCCTGCTGGGAGCACAAAGCCACACTGGGGCTCAGGTGCCCGACTAAGAGGCCAGATGAGCAGGGTTCAGCCAAGAACTCGCTGAACTGAGACCAAAACCCCGCTGAAAATGGCCTCTGCCAAGTTTCCAGCCTCATCTGCACCAGGCATGATGGATTTTCATGGCTATGAGCTTCTTTGCAGCTTTGTGGGGAAGGAGGATCTTGTTTCCTTCTCCGCTGATGGCACCGCACTCGAGTTAACCTTGAGGGCTGTTGTTCGTTTGGGCTGAAATTAAATTTGTGTATCAGCTCCCACTTGAAAAGCACTTTCTGATGGAAAAGTCAAGCATGTGAGTTAAGAACATAAGTTAAGAATGGTGCTGAACCTAAGATGGTTCACTCTGCATTTGTACTACAATCCCAAACCCTACAATGTTCTCCCAAAGGATCCCTACTTTTTTCCCAAAGTGTAGGACAGTTACTGCTCATGCAATACCAGGTCTCCTACATACCATTCTAGCAGATATCCAATGTACTATTTTCTTCACAAAATACAAGCTCTGCTCTAAAGAAGGAATTAATTTCTTCATCGACTTTCTTATCATATTAATTGTTATTCTAACAGATGGCACTTCAAACTCTGATTAATTTTGGGTCTATTTGAAACTAACAGTATCTGATTTTTCAAAATATGTAGTGTTATGCAACAGCTTCTGAATTCACAGAAAAGCGTGGCCCTCAAGCAAATCACACCTCAGATCTCTCCCATCAGGCACCAGAATGAAACACCCAATTAATGACCATCTAGGAAAAACAATTTGCTTAATATCACACAGCAACTCTGTTATGGAGGCAAGAGCAGAATTCAATTATCCAGCAGAAGCATCCAACTGCTTTAATCACACCACCACCCATTTTCTTCTGACAATCCCTCTGGCTCACTGGCTTCATCCATTCCAAATTAAGCCTCCACTCAAAAGACAGCAGTTCCCTTTGTTACACAATTAACTTCTCTCTCGGAGATCCAGCCAACCTCCTGAACAGAGGCAGGGGTTCCTTGGAGATAAACAGATCTAATAAACTAATAAAAGGCTATATACTATGTCTATTTTTTATACATTTGCTGCACACCTCTGCCTTTGCACAAACAAAAAGATTAAGGGGGGGACGAGTAACTCTCGTTTGGGATACCTGGCCAGTTGTATCAATCAGACACAATTCCTCCTCCTCCTCTGTAATGCCTATGTGTGAGTGCTCAGATCACAGCATAAACCAGTTCCTCAGCTTTGACCAGTTCTCTGGGGATGGTGACTCCTAGCACAGGCTCAAAGAGGCAAAGAGAAGCTCAAACCCTTTGAGGACAGAGCTGTCACTGAAATTGGGAAGGCTGAACACTGTTTTTGTAAAGGCTCCTTGGCTCCAAAGCCTCTGCTCCTGCAGCACTCAGGCTCTGAGGCTTTACAAAGAATCACAGCAGGACACAAAGAAGAGAAACAGGCTTTTCTTAGCTCCTTCCTAGAACTATTTTTCCCATTTGGGCTTCAATTTTCCCAGAAATACCAGTCTAATGCAGATTCAAACAATACTTTTGGGCCCTGCTGGCTTTATCTGTCAAATTTATTAAAGACAAGGTCTTAAGAATGGAAAGTATGAAGCAGCCTTGAACAGGCTTAGTCTACAAGCAAGTCAGGCCTCAGATTGGCCTCCAGGTCCTTGCTCTTTCTCCTACCATGCTCCAAGAAAAACATACTGTGAGTTTTCCTTGTGCTTTGTATCTGTTTTACAACAACCCTGGGATTGAGCTTCATCAGTTGTTAAATCTCCATGTACAAAACCATCCTGCTCTCTCATACTTGGAAAGCACTGGACATTTTTTTGTGTCATCTTGATTTCTACTGCAGCCCATTTAACAGCAGCAAAGTTCTGGGTATGATTACTGCACTGTTCAAGGAGCATCTTTAGCTTTTGTACATGAACTACGGATGTTTCTGTGCTTTAACAGCACCTGGTTTTCTCTAAGTACAAAATTTGTAATTCAATTTGATATTTATTTTAACCATCCTTCTACCTTTAAAATTCCTCTGTTGTAATCTACCACCAAATTCACATCTGTGTGTGAAAGAGAACAGCCGTGCCTGCAGAAAATTTTACACCAGCAACTGACCCTTTTATACAACTTTTAATCTGTTAAATCATGGGCAAAATTCCCCATTTTCTAGAAATTTACCCTCCTTTTCCTACACTGTCTGGGCTATTAACCCACAGCCACTAAAAGAATACACTGATTTGGGAACACTGAACTGACTGAGGAGGTTTAAATGATGTCAAGCAGAATCACAGTTAAAGCCTGGATCTGCATTTGTGGGCAGAGAAGTTGCTGGCACACAGCCTGTGGCTACTAAACCAAGCACCCATGCAATATCTGTTACTTGCAGGCATCTACTTCGTTTCAGAGTAATAAAAGAGGGGGGGGGGGAAATAGTCCTCTTAGCATCCCTAAAATTCACAGCAACAGAATGAAAATCTTGGGGTATGTTCCTACTATCAATCATTCATGCTACTTTAAACAAAATCGGTTACTAAGGCCAAAGTAAGTTTCAAGAACAGTCTGTTTGTTTTCCTTGGCATCCAACTGCAAACAGCTGAACAGACTTGCCTAACTAAGTCAGAAGGAATTACTTCTATTACAAAGCAAGCAAGCCTCACCACAAGGGGAAATTCTGCTTGTAATGGTATATAACACCACCCAGATCTCTATCCATAAAACATGAAGCCATACAGGCCAGTCTTCAGGATTACTGAACCAAGTTGGGGATGAAACTATTCAGCCTAGTCCTTCCCAAATTTAACAGTTGCCCTGGAAAGAGGGAAAACAGGCAGCAATTGATGCCCTAAAGTTCTAAGAAGCCTTACAGCATTCGATGGCTGCAGCCAATGACATCTATCACCTTTGCTATTAATCGAGATACAAATCAAATAAAAGCAGGCTATGGAGGTGTCTGGGCTGAGAGACACAATCAAACTGGTGCTTGAAATTCGATATGGAATCCAAAATGCCTGCGTCAGTCCTTTGGAAAGCACAGGAGCTATTTGAAGATGCAATGCCAGAGCAAAAAGCCAACTCGATGTGATAACCGGAAGGTAAATTGACGTCAACTGGAAATGCACCCAGTCAGTACCAGCCCAGCAGCTGGCTCTGTGCCACAGCCCTGGCAGATCTGTCCCAGTGTAAAAAAGCTTTGGAAGTTAAAGCTTTATGATCAGCACAATGAATAATAATTAAAAAAAAAAAAAAAACCCCCGAACCAAAAAAAACTCAAAAAACCAAAACCCAAACAAAAAAGCATCCCAGAAACTGTTAAATGATTTTTGGAGATGGCTGGAATGGATGGCAGCTTTAATTCTGCTGAATGGTGTGTGCTGATCCGACAGCCCAGCACGACAGACAGAAGCTATTGGATTTTGTTTGGATCAGACATTAGGCCTGCAGAGAAAGAATCCACAATATATTCACTCAGCTGGACTGAGCTACGTAAGCTCATTCGCTGGATCATTAATGTTCAGAACACCAGTGTGCTCTCTGAAAAGGGCTAATTCTTTTTTTCAAACATTTTATTCTATTTCTACTGGTATGATACAGCTTCTACATTCCCCCAAAATCTCAGAGGAGCCCATGCAGGCATGTAAATTCTCCATTCCTACAAGATGGACAAGTTGAACACTGAGCTGGGAACAGGAAAAGGAGGATATGAAAGGGTTTTCTGTGCCAGATGTGCCCAACATGCAGCTTCTGCAGCAGCTCCCTCAGTCTGTGGGTGACAGGAGGCAGCAGGAACTAGGAGAGGAGCTTGCTCATCACACCACAGATGTTTGCTGTTCAGGGAGTAATAAAAAGGCCCAGCCAGCCATGAGATGCAAGATCTCCTTAGGAATAACTGGCTGAGATGAGACAGGCTACCAGCACACAGGTGGGACATGGAGAGAAAAGGAGATCAGAGAACACAGGACACACCTTATAGGATCAGTGAGCATCAGGATGGGGCTTGTACTGTCTGGGTTAGTACAGGCTCAAACAGGAAGAAGAAACCTTGAATTCTGGGTTCAGATTTGGGCCCCTCACAAGAAGAAAGTCACTGAGGGGATGGAGTATGTCCAGGGAGGGGAACAGAGCTGGGGAAGGGTCTGAGGCACCAGGAGAGGCTGAGGGAGCTGGGAAAGGGACTCAGCCTGGAGAAAAGGAGGCTCAGGGGGGATCCTGTGGCTCTGCACAAGTCCCTGACAGGAGGGGACAGCCGAAGGTGGGGGGGTCACTCCCAAGTAAAACACAGGACAAGAGGAAATGGCCTCAAATTAAGACTGGGTATCAGGAAAAAATTCATCAGAAGGGTTGTTCACAGGCTGCCTGGGGAAGTGTAATCCCCATCCCTGGAGGTATTTAAAAGCCATGTAGATGTGGCACCTGGGGACATGACTTAGTGATGGCCTTGGCAGTGCTGACATAACGGCTGCACTTGATGACCTTAAAGGTCTTTTCCAACCTCAAAGACTCTGGCAGTGTTACCACACTGGGAAGATGACACATACTGGGAAAAAAAGTCTCCTTTCCTACCTTAAGAAAAGCAGGATCATCTGCTGTCTTTCCTATGCTAGAAATGACTAGAAAGGATGTGAAACTACTTGATATGGAACAATTTGAACAAGAAACCATTTACAGAGAACAGAGAGTCACAGCACTTAAATATTTCGTTGAATCACATGTTTATAAATGCTGATTAGAATTTACGACAAATGTGATCACTTCCAAGATCCTGATAAGAGTAAGCTTTTTCCCTAATTCTAACTCTACAATTCCATCCTGTGCACACGCAAGAATATTCTTATATTCTCCCCCAAGACCTTTCAGTGTCTGTATAATCTTTTCTTTAGCTAAAGTAGCAAGTTAAAGCCACCAGATTAAGAGATTTAATCCCGGGACTCAGCATGGAATAGAACTGCCCCTCCTCCTATCATGACTTTATAAAAGGAGCTGTCAAATCCCTTCCCAAGTCATTAAGGAAAGAAGACAGCAAGAACCCCAGACTTTTCTTTATCTACCCATCAGGAGCTGAATGCTGGCACATCTCAGCTGGCTGCCCCAAACTCCATGTGGAAATTAATACCAGAGTCAAATCAACCACCTTATCTGACACTTCTCACTATTTCTTTAATCTGTTTTGTAAAGTGACACGCACTGCAGTACTGGAATCAAAACAGGAAATGGGAACAAATTCCTGGAATAAATAAAAAACATGCCTACTGGATAATATTCAAAAGGCAAAGGACATAAGATTTTAAGGGTAGTAAGCCGTGTATAGGGCTAAACTACTTCAAGAAATATTGCTCATCTTTGGAAAAGCTTTCCTTCCCCAGAGATGCTGAATATTGAGAACCCTGAGCACAAGTTAAGTTTCTACTCTCTTTCTACTGCACAACCAACTACAGACTGGTGACATTTCAGAGAGTTTACATTTCAATTAAAGCTCCCAAAATATACACCAGCACACTGGAATTAAAACAAGGCTTAGCCTTCACTCTTAGGAGTACAAAAGTACAAAAGCTATTTTATCTGGACCTGCAGTTGTTACATGACTGTTTCCAAAACAGTGTGACTTAAGTGCAAAGAAATACACGATACAGCAAAGTGTCTGACACCTGCTGAGCTTTTACAAACTGAATAAAACCCAGGTTTAAGAGGCCCAAATCTTTCAATGAGAATGCAGTCTACATTTCTTTAGGACAAGGTTCATTGATCCTCACCTCCTTTGTCTCCTCAGGGTCCGAGTGATCCACGGTTACATATAAATCATTCTGCAGGTACTTCAGTGCACTAAGAGGGTCAGTCTGAGCTTTCTCTTCAAACCTGCAGAGAAGAGACAGAAAACTTGAGCACAGCCATTTCCTTCAAGACTAAGTGCTACTGGTTCAACAGAGAGCAAAATCCATCTAACAAACCAAGTATTTCCAAAGAAAACCATGTTAATGGCAGCTGAGCCTGAAGTTTGCTAGAATTTCAAGCCAGACTGAAACATGGAAGAGGACTTTTTGGGGTGTAAAGGAGTTAAAAAGGCAAATTATTACATTCTTACTAAAAATATTCAAAAGCATATGCACAGAAGCTTCTTAATATATAAATATAAAATCTTGAGTACAGCTTGTCTTCCACAAATGAAGTAAGATGTGAGTAGCACATCACAGATCAGACACAGGCAAGCCTTGAGCACTTTAGTCCCTGGGATATTAACATATCACCTTTGGAAAGAGCACAGCTCCATAAAAATCCTGTGCACCACCACCATTATTTCCTCATTTTGTTTTAATGAGCAGGAACTGCCACTTCTGTGAATTCCCTCAAGAAGTGAACAGAGCCCTATGGAAATGATTCTGGGCTCAGCATCCTCAGTGAGTAGAGCTGCTTCCCTGCAGCACTGAGCTGGTTGCATAAGCCTAGAAAGGATGAGGTTTAAAACCATCTTTTTCCTCCTCTCACCTACCCCTGAGTGCAGCATCACACTGTTTGTCTTATCATATTGTTATTTTTTTATTTGGGTCATCTACCTGGCTATTTATACCACAGTGGACGTGTGTAGCCTGAATTTTGAAACTGCCTAAAGATGTCAGTGATTGAGCAGCACAGGGAGCACAAAGACCTTGTCTGTCACCTGATGCATCTGACAGTTTGGTCACTACACATGGTTTCAAACACTGCCATAGATTTTCTCAGATGACATCACCATGGTCCAGAGAGATGAAGTGCTTTAAATGAGTGGAACCACTGTCACCTTGCTCTTTTCCACCTGCCCAGCCTGGCTGACTGGTACTGAACAAGTTCATAGGAAAAACAGGACCCCAGCTGATGCTGTGGGTTTGCTGTGGGTGCAAGGCCAGTACCTGTTCTGGTACCCAGGGGTTGGGGGAGTGCAGGTAAAGGGCAGCAAGTGACTCCACAGCAATTCAGCTCCAGCCAGGCACCCATCCCACCACCCCTGGCTGCTCAGGTTTGGCTCCCTCACACAGACCCCAAAAATGGGAGCATGATGCATAAACCCCAAACTTCTGCCAGGTAACACACAGCAACATTTCCTTCAAGTGCAATTTAAGCAAGTAGAAACAAATCATTCAGAGCTGTCTCAGGAGGCTGCACAGCTGCATTTCCATACCACCACATCTGGGTTTAATAAGCCTCCCAGATAACTGGGCAAGGCCTTTATTCATTTTTGTAGGTATTCACACCTACTGTGTGGCTAATCTCAGTGTCTCACCCAGCCACAGTGGCTGTGAGTTGAGTACAGCAATTTGCTTGCTGCCTCAGAAATAAAATACCATCAGGTATTTTAACCTGACCTTCTAACTCTTGGCAGAGCCTGATAACAAAGTATTCTCCTCCAGAATGCAGGGAGAGCTATTTACTGCTTTCAAATGATTTGCTAGGTCCTGAAAGGCTCTCTCACTGCTGCAATTTCTTGACTAAGGCAACACCATAAGCTTGATTTTGAAAAGCTGTTGCCCTTAATAGCAAATATAAGGCAGCTCTGAAGCATCCAGAGTGCAAGAAGCACTGGAGTATAGCTGAATTCTGCCTAAGTGAGCTCTTTCAGAGTTTCTGAATGAGAAACTCTGATGACCTCACCACGGTTGAGTCTCAGATGTGCAAAGGCATCCAGCCCCCAGACTTCATTAGCATCCTTGCAGGCTGTTACTATCTCCAAGCACAGTGTTTCCAAAACATACTCCATTTCCTTGGGAGGTGACAGCACCAAAACACATGTTGATGAGCAGCAGAGTGAAAAGGGAATCTAAAAATTCCCCATGACTCCCCACACAATAACCAGATTTTTCTAGTTTTAGAATAGCATGGGCAAAATGAATCAAGTTAATTTTGTAGTTTAGCCCTGGCCCACTGCTATTCATTAAAATAATTTTACAAAATAATCAAGAAAGGTGCAGAAGGTTTAGAAGGGACCTTGAAGACCATCTAGTTCCATATAACCAACAAAATGACATATCACAAAATGGTTTATGAGAGATTTGAGTCTTAGCAACTTGAAAAAAAAGAGACACCTGGAAAAGGAAATTGCAAACCACCTTTGATTCTATACCTGTGCTTTCTGATGAGGTATTTGCAGTGTCTTAGCAGGTATTCCTTCGAAGGTCGACAGAGCTTCAGAGACCAAAAATCATCTAATCTCATCTTTGGAGAGCAGGATTTACCAGGATTCCCTCCAAATAAGTAATGAACCTAAGGAAATGAGAGGCAGATCAAAAAATTGATTGTGTAAATCTACTGAACAAAGACAATTTACTATGTCAGCAGCTTTGCAGAGGTTTATTCTGGTGGGATAAACTCTGCCTTTCAGACAAGCTGCTCCATCTTATTATCAGCCTCACTTTGCCCCCATAGAGATGAAAAAAGTTCTCCTAAACCATGTGCATTTTAAGATAATAAAAGAGTTGTACTGTTAGAACATCCCTTTAGCAGATACTTGAGATATTTATCAATAAACATACAAAATTCATGCAAACTCTTTCTTTAGGAAAAGCCTATGAGAATGATAAATCCTTAAGCACTGACAAAGTGAGTTGGAAGTCCTAAAGACGTCCAAAGTAAAGTGACAGCAAGCCCAGTCCAGCACAACCTAGACTTAGAGAGAGGCAAATTTCCAGAAGAGTGGAAGTGTCACAAAAGGGCTGTGTATTTCTTCACTACATTTTTCTTCCCATCGTGAGGTAATTTCAGACTCTGAACTGTTGATATTAAACATGCTACAAAGGACCTTCAAATACTGAAGTTTAACAAGTCCAACAGCCTACCTTTCCCCACAGCTTTAAAAATAATCACTCAAAACAATGTATTCTGCATCCCACTGCTGTAAGCTCTCCTTATTTATATCAGAGGAGTTTAGAAAGGTCATTGGAACAGAGGTTTCTAAAAATAAGACTCTTCAAAACAAGCACATCAAACAGCTCCTCAGATAAAGCTGGGCAACTGTGATGATTTGGCAACCTTCAGAGTAACTCAGAAAATACTACTCTGTCTCATGGTGCCTTACACTTAGAAGTAAAGGCAGAACAGTATTTACTTATTTACTGTATCATTACAGTGAAGACATCAAGCAATGCAATTTCTCCATACAGAATCTGCACCCATTCCTCCTTGAAACCTCTCAAGTTTTGGCCTATCTGGGTTTCCCAAATTTGATTAACATCCCACAGAATGTCTTTTTCTTTAACTCAGACTGTTTCAGACTAAGAAGACTTTTTAGAAAAATCCATGAAAGGATCAGTAAACGTGTCACAGTAATTTAAATTCATGAGTTTATGAACCTAATCTGTGGGTTTGAGCTTTACTGGTTAATATGTACCAAGCTTTAAGTTTACTGAGCTGTCATATACACTAAACCAAATTTTAAGTCTATTTAAGTATGAATGTGTCCATTGGAGGCTGACAGTGCTAAAGAATGACAGTTGCTTCTGACATGCAGGGCAAAGTCAGGCACCTCTGGTTCAGAGGATTCTTAACTGTGATTAGTTCATTCAAACACATCTTTTCCTAGAAATTCTGGTAACTATCTGTTCTCATTTATTCACCAACAGGTGAGATTAAATCCCTGAGGATAATGAATGAAGCTTCGTGTGTTCTGAAGTGTGAGAACAGATCTCATGTTTACTCCATACTGACATAAAAAGTAGTTCAGCACCTTATTTCAAAATATGAGAAGTGAGAGTTATTCACCATATTAATACACACATTCAAAAAGTATATTTATTGTACCATCTTTGAGGAAACAGCTACATCTTCAGAGCAAAAAGACTAAAAAAAAAAAATCACTAAAAAAATCACTTCATACCTTGTGCAACTCATCGTATACCAGCTGATGGGCAAACCTTGGGCAAGGCTCCTCTTCCTGAAGGCTTTTACCTGGATTCTCTTTTGCTGCTTGGTCGTTCTTATAGACACAAGACCTGAAATTCAAAGCAGTAAAGAATTATTAGTTGTACCTACAGGAAGCACAAAAAGCTGCTGAAAGGCTGGAAGGTACAAATGATGTAAAACACCAAAGATTTTCTTACTTCTCTCTATGTTGTCCTCTATTATCCCATCCCATCCCATCCCTTTCTTAGCTCTACAAAAAACCCAGCCAGCAATCAGAGGTCATCTTGGCTGAAAACAGACCTCAAGCACAAGCCAAACAGGAAAAAATTCTAGAAAATTATTTGCCATGAACTTTGGGGGTCTCTACAGACGTTACATTATTTGCATACAAAAATGTCAACATGAAGTATTTTTTTATTATGGAAAAAATCATCTTGGACCCAGTAAAGCTTTAGACCATATATTATAGCAGAGGTGATATTTCAGTCAGTGATTTCCAAGCAGTCTTAAGCTATAACTGAGAATTCACTTTTAAAAAACAACACTCACACCTTTTGAAGTGATTGACCCCACTTTAGAAGAGGCCTTGAACACAAAATCTCTGCCAGTTCAGGAAAGGAACAGTGGCAATGAGCTACTAAGTACAAAACCAGGAGTTATTTTCTCAGAATATCCCATCTGGCACGAAGACTTCTCCACCACCACTCACTTGCACTGGTTTCCTCAGTTTCTAAGAACTAGAGCCATGTACACTGCTATTAACAATTTACAATGGACTGAATTTGCTGCACTGGTGCTGAATCCTGGCCTTGAACCCTTCCTACAGGAAAAGCCTTTTTTAACTGCTCACTCCCCCTCATCCCCTCCACCTGGCTCCAATAAAGATGTTCACATGATTTCTCTCCCTCATTTGGATTATTGCCATTATTACTTCTAAAGACAATGGGAAAGAGAGGTGCCTAAAGGGAACTCAGCTGTCTTTCACAACTTTCAACAATTCCATGGTTAACAGAGGTTACAGAGTTGCCTTATGGAGACAGGATTGCTTTCTAAATAAAGTCAGTGTGAAAGTCAGAACTTACCAGCTGTTCCTCACAATGTCATAAATCCAGAAGGAATTCCTCACGTTCTCTTCCCGCTTCTCCTTGTCTTTACTGAGCCCTGACAAGACGTGGATTTCATTCAGTTCAGGATCAATGGTGGCCCTTTGAGTGAAACCTGTCATTGGAACTGAGAAAAGAAAATAAAAGTTACATGCTGGAGGCAGGAAGGGATCCAAACATCAGGCAAATGAGTTTCCTTTCCCCTGCAATTCAGCAGATCACCATGCAGAGGCCAACTTCTTCCCTGTTAAAGCCAAGTCCAATGAAAATTCTCTTCTTCTTTTCCTATCTCTGACTCTTGGAAGAAAAAGCAAACCATTCTGAGAGCTGCTGTTTCCTAGGAAAAGATATGGACAGAGCCATTTGGGAGATGACCAGCTCAGAAATGAGGATTAGCTGCCTAATATAAAGCTGAATGACCAGATGACCCTTACAAATATGAATGGAGTGATTTTGTTATTATCTCATCTGTAAAAGGAAGCATTGATTCCAGAAAGCTTAATTGCAAAAGCTGGGAAACTCCAAAAAATTCAAGATGACCTCTCAATTCTACAGCTCACAACCCTGCAGGACAAAGCTATGAAAGAAGCTTTTTGTATTTTCTAAAGAGTTGTGGCGTAATTACCAAACTATTCTTCTGTCCCACCTTCAGATTTAGAAATGTGGCGAAATCCTGCGGATTCCAATAGTTTTCACCATAATTCCCCGAAAAAAAGGTCAGCAAATTTGTTTGGCAGTCCTTTTTGTTTGTTGTGTAATTCCCCGTTTCCTGTTTCCCTAGGCAACCATGCTTCCAAAATGTATTTGTGAAGGGCACGTGATCTTTGTTTACAGACCCTGTTTGTCTCCTTTCTCTTTCTGGGTCAGTTTACAAAGGCTGGTAGAGGTTCCTGGCCTTCGGTCAAGATTTTGGCATGAAAAATTCTCAGAACTCTTGTATTTTGCAAATTCTTCCTTGCAATTAACTGAATTGCCCCCACGGCCTAGAAAACGAGCCCTATGTTAATAAAATATTTAATATTGCCATTGGGAAATACACAAAATGGTATTTTGGAAACCCATTCTGTAACTGGTTTCATTCTCACGCTTCACTCTTTCATTTGTTAGGCCAGGAAAGCAATAAAGGAATTAAAAAATTCTGAGTAGAATTTGGTTCTCTACAATTTTAGCCCCTACTGAAGAATTTAGCAAGACCACAAAACCTAAGCATTTCTTAAAAAAAATTTAAATGCTTAATTCTCGTGTAAATTTAAATAGAAACTGGAATATATTTGGGTAACTCAGACTCCCTTTGACAAAATCCTTCCTTATGATTTTACAGGAGCAAGAGGCTTTGGAGCCCTCATCAGCATAAACCTGTCTAGTTTGCCCTCCAATTTTGTCACAAAGTTTTAAAGGAAAATTAATCCAGTTTATAAGCAAACGGGTGATAGAAAAGAGAAAAAAATAAGGGAATAACACTGACACAACAATGACTACACACCTTGTTTTATCTGCAAACCACAAAGAACTTAGTTTTTAAATAAGGCAAATGAGGACTGTGAAAGTCATCCCGTAAGGAAATTGAGAACAGAAAGATGACTACAGACTAAAAATTGCTAATTTTTGAAATGTATCACACAATATGTTTGCTTGCATAGTCAGGGACTAAGTTGCTGACCCAAAAGGATTAAATTCAAGGCCTGCTCGAGACATTTCTGGCAGGAGAGCCATCTAAATTTGATCAGCAATGCTAATGCACATGGAAAATGTCTTTGCAACCCTATCTGCTGCTTTGAACATTTGAGACCAAGCTAGGAATATTACAAAAAAAAAACCAACCCTGTGCAAATCTTCAGAGCACTAATACCTCATTGAAATGAAAATTATTATAATCATGAGGAACATAGCTGCTCTCTTACCATTGATACTCAAAGCATCTGAAACTTGTCTATGGAAGTCCCATCCCTCCTCCTGAAATGTTGTTAAATAAATTAATTTTGTATCTCGTTTATGCTCGATTTCCCGAAGCTGAAATTATTATTTAAATAATGAAGGAGGGAAAAGCTGCCAAAGTTCAGCGCTGGTGGTTTTTTCCTCTTGATATTAAGAATAGAATTCATCTGCAGCAACTGCAATCAAACCAAGATTCAAGTCAAGTAATTTCAGGCTTCCCTCAGCTGTAAATCAATCTCTTCTTGAGACTGTTTGAAATGCAGAATGCCTAGAAAAGTATCAGAAATATAAATCCCCACATTTACTAAGGGCCGGAGACAAGGAGTAACTTACGTAAACTCTGTGACCTATCTAAGCAACTGGGTAGAAACTGTATTTAAGTAGTGCCTTAGGCAAGAAAGAGTTGACATCTGGTCTTTTGCAGAGGAGGACAAAATGAGAAAGTTGGATGCAGTGTCATTAAAAAAACCCCATAACACAAATTTGATAAGCAAGTCCCTGAAAATAAATAGACAGTAAGACAAGATACTACACAGTGAGCAGGAAAAGCTGTGATGTTTTAAACCCAACAGAAACATCAAAAAGATGTTTTCCAAGGAAGTCTGATCCCCTCCAGAGCAAAAGGGCTCCATAAAAACCTCAGGACTGAAATACTTCCACTAGGGGGTAAGAGAGGTTCATCATCTGCAAGTGCAGCAGACTGGCAGGAAATGTTGGACAGAATTCAAACGAGAATGGTTGGAGTATTAGAGAGGGACACGGGCTGGAAAAGTCGGAAAAATACTTGTGACATTTAGGTAACAAAATGTACGCCGGGAAGGAAATCTAATTCTTCATGGGCAACAAAACTGAACCTGTAAACATGGGTCTATAACAGTGACAATAATTGATTGCTTAGGACATAGCTTTTTAAATTTTAGGACTTGGGAGAAAAAAGTCAAATAACAAGAGGTGAGAACCAGAGCACTTGCAGATCTGTTATTTTCAATGTACTAGATCCAAGGGGTGAATGAAGTGGTAAGGAAGACTCCATGCAAGTTCCCTCACTTGTGCTTCTTCACAGAGATGTAAGATCAGCCTTGGAGAAAATCCACCAATTCCACACCTTTCAGGGCACCTCTTGGGTCAGCTTGGGCAGCCAGCTCCAAGGACAAAGCAGGACTGAGGACTGAGGACTTAGCCCTAGGTGTTTTGAACACTGGCCTGTGACTACATGGTATTAACTTGGCTCCTATGACAATACATCACTTATTGAAGAGGAAAAGCTGTAGAGAGAAATCACTGAACACAACACAATCCCAAGAACTCTAGAAGATGGTGAATGCTTTTCCTGTGCTACTGAATCTTTTCTCCCCCCTTAATCTCATTAACCAGCCTACAGTAGAAAGGCAGTAGCTACCTGAAAATAAGAGGTCTCTGAATCCTTGCTCAGGAACTTAGTATTTTCATTCATTTTTACACAGTAAATATTAAAAGCTTGTGGCCTCAACATTTAAAAACAATATTCAGCCACACAGGCCTGGAGTTTGCAGCCTGTTCCATAAGCAAGCAGTAATTCCTGAGCAAGCTCTGAGGAGATGCTGTGGAGCTCTTTACAGTGTAATTTCCATTTAAATACAACACACAGGAAAAGCTTTTCTCTGAAAGTGACACCTAATCATGGAACAGCCACATTCCCACTACCAAATTCCCTGCTTACAGAAGTTTATGGGATCACAGAGATCATTTCAGCCAGCTGAATATTTTTTGGCTTGTGTGCACAAACAGCTACAGTTGTTTCAAGCATAACCTTGGCTGCTGCCAGTGTCGAAGCAAGAAGCAGCTTTTACACAGAGACAGAGCTTGCAAAGCAGGAAATTTAAATTCATGGAATTCTAGGGTGGTTTGGGTATGAAGGGACCTGAAAGATCATCCAGTCCCATCCCCTGCCACAGGCAGGGACACCTTCCACTACCCCAGGTGGTTTTAAGTCCCATCCAACCTGGCCTTGGCCTTTTCCAGGGATAGCCACAGCTTCTCTGGATAACCTAAAGTCAAGTTAATGGTTACACAGATGTGGTTCTCTTAGTACTGGACAGCATTTGGAAAATTAAATCTCATCTCTTACACTTGAGGGGATAACTACAGCAAATCTTTCCACACACTTTGAAACACAGCAATGGCGAAACAATTCTATAAATTTATAGTCTACAGACCGTGCCTGAAGGATTCATGAAGGATAAATAAGGGAAGCAAGTCCACTGACAGGGTTTTAGTGCCACCTGAGTTATGAAACCCTCAGAACACGTGACTGCCAGTCTCACTGCAAGCGACTCACAACTGTCCTCCCTCCTTGTGATGCCTCGTGATTACAAAACTGGGAGAAAACTTCATCACATGGATTCTGCTGCTCACCAGAACCTGGCACCTCCCAATGGGTTAATTTTTAAAAAGTGGTAGATCTGCAAATTATTCCAAGCCACTCCTTGTAGTTCCTACAAAGTGGAAGCAGCACCTCCCCCAGACTTTAATGGAGCAAGTCGTGGTGAGTGATAGCACCAGGCCAGCTGTTGACACAGCAAGATAATGATTATCCTCTTGGATTTTTCCTGATGAGACTGCATCTGGCAGTCTGCCAAGAAACAGCTAAGGAGACCATCTGAACAGTTTGGTTGTCATGTTGACAAAGCAACAATCCAATGTCCACCACTCGGGTCTCTGAGATTTTGGGGAAAAAAAAAATCAGTCAGTAAATCTGAATGGAATTCTGAGCTATGGCAGCTCTGCAAGGCATCTCTAGGATCTGGTGACTGCCTGTCCCCCTCCTTACCTTCACAGGTAGAGGAAAGGATTTGGGGACTAGTTTTGAGAAAAAGCACATAAGGTCCCTAACAAAACAAAACGCTTCCAGGGCAAGGGATGTGCTGGCCACTGGCAAGACCTTACCTTAACACAGGCACAACATGCCAGGTGTCACTAAGAGGTGATGAAAATGGGACACTGAGGCTGCCTGTCTGAGCTGGATCCCAGCCATGCTGAGCCAGCTGTACTATCTATTTTGATTCATGTTTTTCTGACTTTGCCTTGTTTCCTGGGCTGGGCTGTGTCGCCTCTGTCCGTGGTACTTAACTATGAAATTCCCCATCCATCAGGTGCACAGCTCTGTATGTGAAATGAACATCTGCCCAACAAGAGCCCTGGGAGCTTCACTGGTAGCTTAAAAACTAGGCTTAGCTTTAAAATCTGTAGGCTGCCCTTAAGAACTACTTCACCACTACAATGAGCCACAAGAACTTTTAAGGCTTGCTCACATTTTACTTTGGAAGTTACTTGATGCCAAGGGACATAAGATGCTCTGCACATCCTCTTGCAGAAGGAATTCTCCCTCTGAGCAGGAGCTCTGACACACCACCTGAGTCAGGGCCAGAGGGGATTATCACAGAAACCTCAACCACAAATGTTACCATGAGCTCTCTCAGAGCTGAAATGACTGCCCATGATTAGACATGGGACTAAGGGACTCAGGAAAGCTCCCAGTCCAGCCCTTAGGGACACCCGGGACTGGTGGCATCTCCAGATCACCTGTATGCTTCAGCATACACCATTTTTGTTTGTTGGGGGGGGGGGGGTTTGTTGCTTGAGTGTTGTTTATGTGCTTTTAAAAGCAATTAAAATACAAAACTGCTGTAAAAGTGTGTCCATCAACATAAACATTTCTGTCTCTCCTCCAAACACAAGCTCTATTCAACGGCACTAAAACACCTCTAATTTGCACCTCTGTTGTCTTCCTTCACATCCAACACATCACCACAGCTGCATGTCTAAATTTGTTAGAATTATGTACTTTACTTCAAATTAAGAAAATTTAAGTGATACTTATCATCCATCATTCCCAAACACATCAGCCATCCAAGGAGCCGGTCATAGGATCAACATCAGAGGCACAAACAAAAGCAGAGAAATGCTGAACAGCACAAATATCTCAGAAGATGAGAGCAGCAAAACCAACATATCATTATCATGGTTTTATAGCATGGCAACAACTCTGTGTAACTGATAATCCTTATTATCCATTTCACTACTTTTAAAAAAATTTCCCTACTCCACGAGATATTTAAACAAATGCACAATTAAGTTCTTTTAGAAAGGGTAAAAATCAAAATAGCTCAACTAAGAATAGAACTGAATGCCACATGCGAGCCAGGAACAAAATGTAATCATGGGACTTTATAGGAACATCTAGGTCAGGCATCCTCAACTTGACTCATCACACTGAGCAGCTTAAAACTTCACAGCGACCAGGCAGGCAATCACTTTGTTCAGACAGATCAAAATGGTGTATCACAACCTAACAAGAGCACAATAAAGACTTGCTTTTTTGGGGTGAAAATAGTGCTGTCAACATTTGCTGTCTGAACGTAATAAGCATTTTGTTCTCTTCCTGTTAAAATGCAAATTATCCCAGCATTTTCTTTCAAAAGCAATGGAAACGTTCAAATCTCTTGTTTACTTTACTCACACAGGAGAACAGTAAACCAAAAAAAAATCTACTTGTGAATTATTTCCAGTGAGTCATTTTCTTATTAAAAAAAATACAAAATCTTCTATTCATCACTTAAGGGCCTGTGGGAATGGGGAGAAGGGCTAAAATTTACTTTGTTTCTCATTCACTTTACTAAACGTTGAAGTTCATGTATGAAAAGCAGAGCTCAGTGTCCTGACAAACTCAGTATCTTTAAATCTGAAGTAGATAAAGGTGTCAGCTGAAAAACACATATTTTCAAGCTTCTGGCTATGAAGACATGCAGCTTGAAAAGATCAAAATGGCAGAATGTTACTGATTTCCTGGAGAAAAAAAATCTATTCTTTAAAAGCTCTAAGGACAACAAAGGGAGCGTGGGTGTGTACAGAGCAGCATCAGGCAACATGCACCTGAATAAAGGAGACTGTCAACAGTATGAGCTGGTTCTTTCTTGGAAGCACTTGAGTAAATAAATGACTCCAGAGAATTATTGCTTGGGTACTTTTCTCCCTTACTGGCATAACTAAATTAATGAGCAAACAATAACTCGTCACCACCAATAATTGACTTCAAAATTTCAGCAAAATTACTTGCTAAAAGTTAAGCCTGATCAAAAGGAGGAGGGCAACCTAAATTCAAGATTAATTACCTTCCTGGGGTTTTTAGTAACTGGAAGAAGAGAACACTGGGACTGAATATACAAGATATGAGAAATACTCATAACTTCTGTCCCACAGTGGTAAACAGTGCAACTCAAATTTCAAATTCTGACTGGCAGGATGAAGATCAGGCTATTTGTAACAGGAAAATGATGTGCTTATACATGCAGAAAGGCTTTTTGGGAAGAAAGGAACATTTTTCTCTGTCATTTGAGGAGAAAAGGCATGAAATCAGTTCTCCATGGTTATGTTACAGGCCTTCTGGGTGTTTTTAAAGACTTCTGTCATACAGAACTACACACAGAATCTGTAGCTCCAGTGCTATGAATCACACAGAACTGAAGCCCTGCTCTCTACCCCTCATTTTTTTCGTCCTTTTCTGATATTTATTAAAAATATAACAGGACAACAGCTTGGTCTCATCTTTCTAGTGAAAATAACTTCTGTCCCTCTACTCCAATTCTCTGCCTCTGAGCACCCTACCTGCCTTTCTGCAGATTATTTTATGGCAATTTTCACTTAGTGAAAATCAGAAACTTTCTCCTTTCCAGGCTTAAAGACTTTTTTTCCAGGTTTTTTAGAGTTTCCAGAAGAGGTATTCTTAGTTCTTATTTTGCTGTTTATTTTTTTTTTTTCTTTTGAGGTGCTATGTGGTTTCATGCATCAATTATTTGTATTGTGCTCAAGATGGAGAGTGTCAAATGACAGGAAGGACAGAAGAGCTGGCATAAGTTTAACCTGTACAGTGTGGAGTTTAGCTGGGTATGGAGGGTTAGTTAAGGATGCCAACCCGATCCCACAGGTTGAACCTGGCCTTTCACCTCCATATTTCTCCTTTTACAATATTCCATCTTTCACAGTATATTTCTCATTTGTACCAAGGGAATGAAATGATTATGTAGTTATCCTCTTACCCATCCCTGAATCTTTCTTTGTGCCATCTGAGATAATGTCCACGTGGTCACTGTCCACATCGTAACTGAAGAAGTCGTTCAAGTAAGTCTTTGATCTCTGGCCACCAAATACATATAAGCAGCGATTTTTCTGGAAAAGGGGGAGAAAAAAAAATCTTTACAAGTTCAAGACAGTATGTTGGTCAACTGTGATCATTAACAACAATATTTACCATAGAATCCTAAGTGGTTTGGGTTGGAATGGACATTAAAGCCCATCCAGTTCCAATCCCCCTCCACTATCCCAGGTGGCTCAGAGTTCCATCCAGCCTGGCCTGGAACACTTCCAGGGATCCAGGGGCAGCCATTAATGAATCAAAGAGGAACAGAGATGTCTCTTCTAAGTTTAACATCATTGTGCTCAGGTAACTGATGCAGCCCTGCCTCATCCAGCTTTGACTTCAGAACATTAAAGCAGCAGCTCATCTTTCAAGTTTATTATTAAAGAATTAACAGGCTCCATCTCTAAAGTCCATCATAAAATCACTGTTAAAAACACAACAGGAACAAAAGACAGACTGTAGGAGAAACCATCCAAGTACCAGCACATTACTAAATTCAGTACAGGCAAATGGCAAGGAGCAAGCCAAGAATAACAGGTTTATTGCTTCTTTCAAGTCTGCCAAGTGGAAAGTCCGTAAGAGGCAGATTATTTTTCTTTCAAATGGTTGAGAAAACAGAAAAGGATTTAAACTTTCATGACCTGTGCTTACAGAAACCAGTATTCTTACATTTACCACAGACACCTGATGATTTGAAAGATCCTCAAGTCCTTGTGCAGAATTTTGTGGGGCAATATGTTTTTCCACCAGATTTTAAAAAACATAAATAAAACTAAAAGCGCAGAAAGCCCAGTATTCACTGTAAAAATTCTGATCTTTCACTTGAAAGGGCAAGAGAAATAAAATCAGTAATTTCTTCAAATTGGTGGGTTGAGTTGATGGTAGCAGTAAATATGTAAATGCCACAGCATTAATTTTAATTCTCTCTAGTATTCTTCTCTTAAATAGATATGTGGTTGATGAACACAACTGGAAAGACAATGGAAGGTGGTTTTTAATACCCAACATAGAGTAAAATGCTATATACACCTCTCCCCCACCCTTCTGCTTCTCCATGAGGCTTTGGATGAAGTGTCCATAATCCCAGCTGTTTACAGCTGTTTGCAGCTGCTCAGGACAATAAAGAGCAGTTGGATGCTCTAGCATCAAAGGCTGTGAGGTCTGTGCAACTCAGTGCACACCCATTAAGTCCCATTCCAGTAACAAGACAGAGTATCTACCAGACCAGAAGCTTCTTAATTGCTCTACTAACTTAAAAAGAATATATTTTTTAGGTCAAAATGAACCACAGTTTTTTGATTCCATTTATTATTACAATATTAAAATTAACTCTTTAAAATTCACCTTGATTTTTACTTGAAATTTTATTCAGTTGGAGTCATGAAGGCTCTGAAACTTGAATTAGCACCTCCTGCACTTACCAAAGCAGCATCAGAATGTCAGTAAACATTGAATTAACTGAGACAACACATCACACAGGAGATTAAAGAGCTCAAAATTTGCAACAAAAACCAAAACCAGATGTTCTCCTTAAAGTCAGACATCATAAATCAAAGTAGGGTGTGGATACTTACAGAATGGAACAACATGCAGTGTCCTATCCGGGACTGGATATCCTCGGGTCCGGCGTTGCAGGAATCCTCCCTCAGAAGTTTCCACGTCTGGCACTGGCAGTCGAAAGCAAACAAGCCACTGAACTGGGGCTCACTGGCTCTGCTGTCATCCACACTGCCATTGCAGGTCAGGATTCGGCCTCCAAAAGTGTAGATCATGTGTTTTTCAGAATCCATGCACATCTGCAAGAAGCAGGGAAGCAGTTTTAAGCAGGCACGGTAAGACCTGGACAGTCTGAGACCTAACACTAAACAGCCCTCTCCTGCAAGCAATGCCTACTAAGCCATGACAGTGCTCTGCACATCTCCTGAGCCTCCAACAAACAGGAAAAGACACACATCTTCATGGTTGTCAGGTTCTAAATCTCATAAAAGAAATTTAAAACACAAATCTAATTTCTATATGCCATTTAATATGCAAAAGAAAAGACTAAACGTACCCTTCATCACCTAAAAAACCTGCTGATTTCAGGGAAAAGTACTTGAGAGTCTTTCACAAGGATTCACAGGATTCTCTTCCATAGATTCCACAGAAAAGATCCATGGGGATCTTTTCAAGCTACATTCTTACAGCCAGAGTTAACAGAGTATCACCTTTGGCAATGGTTGTGCAAGGGAGAAATTCAAAAGCACTGCTAATTCACTGCCCACCAATCAACTGATGCAAAAATCAGTCTGTGATTTGTTACTGAGATTCCACCCCCAGCACACACTTACTGTTACCCTATTATTGGAACACAAAGTGGGGGCTTAACCTGGCCAAAGATTCCTCCTGGGACTGCAGAAGAAATAAATTTAATCTCCAAACCTATACTGAGGTTATGGCACACATGAGAAGCACTGCAGCACAAATCAAACCAAACCCCCTGACTCCAGGTGATGTTTTCAGACAAAGTGCAAAGCAGAGGGTTACAAAATACCAGAGGGGAAAAAAAAAAAGGCAAACCAACAAACAGACAAGATTACAGTAAGACAGAGATGCTACTCAGCAAAGTCTACACAAAACACTTCCAGTGCAGCACATTTCTGAAGGTTAAATAAAAACTGCTATCGCAGTAGGTGCTGAGGGAGAGAAGAGGGAGAGCTGCAGATTGACAGAAGTCAGTGAGGCCCTTCTTCCCTGAGAGACAGAAGAGGGAAAAAAGGGATCATTTCAAGAGGCAAGCAAGGTACCCAGAGTAGCCTTGCCAGCTGACAATTTCCTTGTGCCTCTTCCCCAACACCTGGGAGACTGGCATTGGTTATTAATAGAACAGAAAGACTGATTGGCTTTTGTTCTGCAGACATGGTGCATCTTTAATTTTCGGTGTCAGCAGAAAGGCACATTGTGCTGGCAAACAACAGCTTTGGTTACAAAACAGCCAGTACCAATAAAAGCTGATCTTGGGCTGCTTTAAAAATGAGTCCTGATGTGCTGTTTCTTGGCGATGCTTCATTAAAAAAAAAAAATAAAAAAATCAATTGAGAACAAAATACCTTTTTCAAGTAGACAAAAGCCACTGAACACAACGTAAGTAAAGAAGTTTTCAATTTGAACACGTGGGCAGATGTGGCTTTTTAAAGGATCAGTAGCCATCCATCTAAGGTGTTTTAAGCTCTATAAAGAAAGCACATTCTACAGTTTTTAAAGGTAACCAATTTGGAAAGAATCCTGCTCCTGTGTTGGCCTCAGTCCAGCAGCTTGCTTGGAGTATTCTTCCAAAGGTACCATACACAGCTTTACAAGTTGCTCCCCAAGGCCCTCCAGGCAAGGCCTATCTGCAAACCCAGCTCAAGGAGACTGATTAAAACCAGATGAACTGTGCTTTGGGCTTTAATAAAAAGTGTCTTAATAAAATGCATTTGTTTGCAAAGGTTTTTATGATTCTTCTGACTCGGTTTGATTAGAGCAGCAGCAGCCAGTGGTGTTGAGCAGCAATGCTATTAGGACTTAACGGAGTGCAGATCACACCCTCTCCATCCCTGCTACAGCACCTCGAAATCGCAGAGACTACGATCAAAACTGATTTTTTAACACTGAGAACTTGCAGCAGGAGGATGAGTGTGGCTGACCTGATGATCAAACACCAGCTTGGGGCCCCCATCTGCTGCAGTGTCCTCGCTCAGCAACATCCAGGTGTTGGTGTCGATGTCGTAGCGGTAGAAGTCACTTTTCAGGGACTTGCTGTTCCTCACGGAGGAATCCAGGTACCGCCCCAGGGTGTAGATCTGCCGTCGCTGGATGTCAATGCACATCTTGTGACAGGACCTGGCACTGGGACCGCTCTGAGAAAGCAAAGGACCAGAAAAATGTATTGCTCCAGGTAGGTTGCTAAGGGAAAATAAGTATTAGCAGCAGCTAGAAATCCTTGGGGAATTCAGGAAAATCTGCCTGTAATCAAATACAGGATTAATATATAACTAACTACAAGAGCACATCCCATAACTTCTGTCCTTTAGAAAGACACCAGCAAAAACCTTAATGCATTTGTCACAACAAACTTATGATTTGAACCTTTTTTGTCAGATTCCTTAGAAAACAGACAGTTTCTTCCAGAAGTGATTCTCAGAGGCGTGTGAAAACTACTTGATCTTTTAAAATAACAGAAGTCGATGCACATGAGAGGCAAATTAAGATGTCACAGCCTATAAATAACTACACAGGAAGAAGATTAAGAAGTGCTCTATTACAAGAGCCTCTGTTTTATTAATAGGCTGTTTTCTAACAGATCATAAGCAGACACTCCCCCAAGCAATCATATCCCGTAATGGCTCTGGGAAGGTAACAAAAGCACTCCCTGTCCTTCACAAATAGATACGGCCCTCCCAGCCTCCAGCTGAAAGAAAGTTTCCCACGGTAAGCAAAACTGCCCTGAGTTATGATCTTCAAGAGAAACACACAGAGTGCCCTATGTGAAATTATTATGGGCTTAATCCATCCAGGAGTGCTCAAGTTAAATCATGGAGTAATTTATTTAATGACATTATGATGATGATTACACAGGCCTGGGCAGTTTCCTTTCTGCTTCCCAAATCACATTTTAAGGCCCTTCATACACTTTCTTGAAGCATGAGAGTGATGTTCTGGTACACCAAAACATTAGAAATCAAGGTTTGCAAACTCTTATGTGCTAAGTATCAGACAAAAAACATCACATCATGATTACAGACCAATTCTGTAGTTTATTTTGACACAGTTGGGTGCCAGGACAAAGAGAATGGCTTCCCACTGACAGAGGGCAGATTTAAATTAGATATGGGGAAGAAATTCTTCCCTGTGAGGGTGGTGAGGCCTTGGCACAGGTTGCCCAGAGAAGCTGTGGCTGCCCCTGGATCCCTGGAAGTGTCCAAGACCAGGCTGTACAGGGCTTGGAGCAACCTGGGATAATGGAAGGTATCCCTGCCCATGGCAGGGCATTGGAATAGGGTGATCTTGAAGGTCCCTTCTAAACTAAACCATTCTGGGATTCTATACAAAAAAAAATCTATTAAAAACTATTGAAAAGTAAAGATTAGGCAAGTAGGCAAGGATATAGCAAATCTTTAAAATCATTACTGAAGACTTATAGTTAAAGAAGAGTAGCCATATCACACCAAATAATCAGTCCAATAGTTGCTCTCTGTACTACCTTATGTGGAATGTCTTATGAAAAAAATCTTCATAATTGTACCCTTTTACTTAAATTCTATTGAAACTTAAAGTAAACTAATGGAATGCACATCACTAAATTGGATAAAACAAGAAAGGAAGCATTACATCTTTGTTGTCAAAAGCCTTTACTATTCATGTTACAAATTCAATTTCTTGATTAAGCAATGGTTCCAGGAAACTGTTTACAGTAACTCAAAAGACCATGTGAAGAGGTGAGCTGAATGGCTCATATTTTGTAAATATAAAGCATTATGTTGGCAATGATTACAGCTTTGAGGATTAGTTACTTCAGGGTAATTAGGATAATTTTATTTTCTGAAAATAAAAGTACTGATAGCAGTGAAATATTAGCATAAAATCCTGAAATGCAGCAAAAGCTAATTGATTGCCTTTGGTCATGAAGGAAGATGACACAGAAGGCAGCAATACAATTGTCTTTGTTCCTAGAAAACACAAAAACAGTATCTTGCAGAGGACACTGTTCCAAACACACAGGAGAGTTCCATTGCATGAGAAGCACCAATTTGTGCACTCACAAAGGCAGCCCCTGGCTCACAAATAAATCACCCCAGTGTGCAAAGTCCATCCCAAGCCATGGAGCTGGGACACTGAGGGATATGGCACCAGCCCCTGCCCATGAGCACCTATTTGCCTTGGCACAGCTGCCTTGTGGGTGAGATGTGAGGAGGCACCCGTGCTTTCTGACCCTCCCCTCTGGCAGGCCACTGCAGTTTTTTAGTGGAATTGGACAACTTAAGAATCATCCCCCCTCTCTCTCACCTCTATGCGGACTAAATTAAATCCTCCCAAACTTGTTCAAATAATGTCTTTGCCACTTTCAGGAGTAAACCTCCAATTTAGCAATTTCTAGATCTGCCTTGCCATGAAAAGCTACATCATCAACAGAAATTTGTCTGAGCACAGACACAAGGCTGAGACACTTCACAACTCAATACCCATTTGAAGGCAATGGCACCAAAATCACAGTTGCTACACTAAATACGCAACATACAGATTTCCTAAGACTATTTTAAAATGAGAAAAAAATTCAGGAAAAATACTGCTTTTCTTTAATTATGTCCTGGCCACATCTCACACAGTAATATCTGCTTTCTTAAAGACCTCTTAAGGTTAACATTTCATCTCTACAGACACAGAATCTTCATCACCTCAAGTTGATGCAAGAACTTCAGCTCTACCAAACTGCAGAACCTGCCATAGCATGGGCTATCTCTTGTAATACAGAAAACTTCATCCAATTTGAAATCTGTTCTCCAAGAAAACTGGAGTTCTGCCTGCAGACCACTCACAAGATCACAAGAAACCTGCCAAAGTTTCTTCCTTAGCCTGCATGTTTACCAAAATGAGTAAATAACTCCATTAACAGTGATACATGCTGGTTTGACATTTAAGGCAGAAAAGGGGAAAGGTCTAAATCTGTGCTCACTTCTGAGTTCAGCTTGACCATGGCAGCCCTTGTAGCTCAAATGTACTTCAAAGAGGGACACAAAGTCCATTTACAAAGACACTACAAAAGAGTAAAATGCTTCAAGGCACATGTGATGAATCAAGTGCCCGTGGGTGGCTGCGAATGTTCATCCAAAGCTGGGTGGTTACAACAGCAGCCTGTGGTTCACACAAGGAACACTCTGCCACAGCTTGTCATGGACACAGCAATCCAGTAAATTCAAACAGGAAAGTTTGTTGATTCCACAAGTGCTCAAAGAATCTGACCCTTTAAAAGCAATGAGTGAGAAAAACTGACCGTGACAGAGATCACTCTCTAACCCAAGGCTGAAGAGATCAAGCATGGCTAGAGGGCAAAAGAGCAACCTTTTGTCCCCCTTCCACGATGTAGGCTGGTCATGATCCATTAATTAGTGTCCCAGGCTGAGTGGATCATACTAAGGATCTCTATGCCCTTCTTCAAATTCAGGCCTTATCACCAAGACACAGTTTTGACAAGTTGCTTCTGTGACTGTCTGAACTCATAACAAACCTGTGCAAAACTCCTCATCTCTGGAAGCGTTCAAAGCCAGTGGATGGGGCCTGCAGCAGCCTGGCCTAGTGGAAGGTATCCTTGCCCATGGCAGGGGTGTGAAACTAGAGGGTCTTTAAGGTCCATCCCAACCCAAACCATTCTGTGATTTTATAATTAAGTACTTTACTTTAGATCTGGTTTCTCTAAGTTGTTACACGTGGAATCCACATTTCTGCAGATGAAGCTTCACGACCTGATTGACTGAGGTAGTAGAGGTGTCACTTCCCAAACAGAGCCCATCTTCCATAAGACTCTGAAAGTCACATCCAGCAACAGCACCCAAATGACCTGAACAAACACTGGCTCTGGGGACTCCTTCCAATTCTCATCAGAAAGCTCCTGGCACACACACTGCAGAAACCACACGTGAAAGGGGCTTGTGACTGGGCTAAGTCCTTATTCAGATGGCAATAAGTGTGTCAGGCTGCTTTGGCCAGTGCCTCAGCTGCTGCCAAGGCTGTGATGGCAAGAGGAAAGCATTAGCATATCACATTTCTAACCTACAGGACACCAAACAATACCAAAAACTACTAAGCACAGGCAGTGTTGGGTTTGTGTGGGACTCAATAAGTGCCCGCACAGAGCCAGGACTGACCTGAACAAAGTGGCTCTGTGCCACCCAGCCCCACCATACAATCAGCACAGCACAATAACAGCTAAAACAGATTAAACAGCATGTGCAGGGTCCTGTTTGGAAGTGCTACAAAATACCAAGCTTTATGCCCAGCTCCAAGGCTCTTCTTTAAACAGGTTGGTGCTGATGCAACTGCTCCGGTCTCTACAGCGCAGATAAAGGCCCTGCTGAGGGTGGGATGCTGGGGAAAGGAAGAGAGGCTGTATGGCCAGGAGCACGTAAGAAAGGCTTTCAATCCCTTAAGCGCCCAGGGCCAAATAGGATTTTTAGGTTTCGTCAGTGCTACACGAAATTCAATTGTGCAATGCCAAGTGAATACACAGTATACTTTATGAAAAGCCTTCTCAACATGCTAAGCCACTTTATAAAATCTAATTAGAGCTTTCTTCATTTAACTTGCAAATGCTGAAAGCAATTATCCCACTTAAGGACTAACTTACAAAACGTTTTCAAAAAGCAACACAACAGCACCGAGAGACAACACCGCCTCCTTAGAATAATTGATTTGTTCCTATACAGAGGAGAAAGGATTGGGACTCAACTCCTTAGGGTAGGGTCTGCTCAAATCACTATTTATGCCAGAATCAGCAGGCATCATCTTAGCAACAGCATCCTGGAATGCTACATTAAGGCACAAACATGATAGCTTTCATTTTTTGGTTTGTTTTTAAATAAATGTCCTATGAACCTCCCTTAATGAGAACATGACCGCAGGAAGCCGGTTCCACTGCCCATCCCAAACAAAAACTGGGGGAGCTTGGCTTCTTCTGGTTATCATAACCTTTTGCAAATAAAGGGGTTTCAGTTGCAAGAAAAATCTGTTTTATTCAGACCAATCCAGATGAAAAACCTCAGGAGCAAGCCTGGATCCTGTTCAAGAGTCAGGGAAATAAAAACAAAGAACAGCTGACTAATTCTCCGTTCTTGGTCCTGTAAAAGACTGAGTGGAATGTGAACACTGCCTCCAGTATGAAGTTCAAAAATAAGCGTCATGAGGTAAATGCTCTTGTCCTAAAGCAAACTAGGACGAGGACATAAAAAGACACAAACAACCTACTTTGTTTCTAGTCCTGAGAGCAGCCTGTCAGGCAACAAATAGTCCCTCCTGCCTACACACAACTGCAGAGATTAATTGCTCTCATTTCCCAGTTTTGGACTATAATTCGTTTCCTCCTCTGTGCCAACCCATCACCATCAC